>RJWT010016001.1:0-20112 GCA_004365215.1 Cuniculus paca | reverse complement strand
CAAGAATGCACCCTTCCAGGTCACAAACTGGATTACTCCACGGATCAGCATAGCACCCCATGATCCAGTCACCTCCCAAACACATGAGGCTTTGGGGGACCATTCAGCTGTAAACCACAACAAGGGGTAATAATAGTTGAAATTGAAATCACCATGAATTGTCATGCATTTAATTAAAATCATAGACTTCTGAAAATAAGTATAATGAATTTTAAAAAGGGAAAGGATTCATGGCCCTTTCAGTCAAAATCAAAATTAATGCTACTTCAAAACTTTGTAGTAGAGTTTTTTCCTTAATTTTCCTCTTTTTCCCAGTGAAAAATTCCATTCTTAAATCTGAATTAGTTGGCTCTTTCAAGCCTATATTCCAAATTCATATCTTTTAAATCCTGTTGAAAACAAACAAGCAATCAAAAGAGAAACCATGAATAGAGATCAATAGTTTACGATAATTGAAAAACACTTTTAGTTAAATTTTTTCTTGACATAATATGGTTGGATTGCATGAGCAAGTTAATACAATTTAGTTTAAGCCTTATCTTCCATTTAATGTTTTGAAAATTCAGATTTTTCTATGGAAACATAGAATTCATTGTTTTCATTAAGTTGCACTTCTTTTCCCATGACTATAGGTTTAAGAATTGTTAATATTTACTGCCTGGAATCTGCCATCTTAGGAAAAGCAGACAAATAATTTTTATCTATCTGTTTAAAATGAAAAAATATCATTTAGTATAGTGTTGGTAATAAGGTACTATATGAATATCATTCAATAAACAATTCTTGGTTACTAATAGACCCTAGTAAAGATATGTGTCTGGTGTGCATCAAAAGATCTGAATTTTAATCCTATTTCTAGCAACAAATAATTGGTTAAAGTGTATGAAGTTTCAGTTTAACAGGAAGGTTAAATTTTAGAGATCTATGTCTTAGCATGGTGACCATAGTTACTACTGTACTGTGTATATCAAAATTGCTAGAACAGATTTTCAACATTCTCACCACAGAAGAAAGATAAGTTGGTAGAGTAATGGGCATGTTAACTAACTTTATTTAATCTTTCTGTGAATATATAACAAAATATCACATTGTATTCCATAAATATTTGCAATTATTATTTGTCAATTAAAAAAATTTTTAAAGAAACAGCCAGCAAGCTAGGAATAGTAAGGTACTTCCTCAGCCTCATAAAGGGCATCTATAAAATACTTAGTAAATGTCATACATCATACTTAATAATGAAATAGAACTGAAAACAAGCTTATACATTAGTATTTATAACAGTATTTGCCATACAAAAGGTGGAAACAAGTGTCTACCAGCTGATGAGAGGTTAAGCACAAGGTGGTATGCCTATAAAGTGAGATATTATTCAGTTATGAGAAAAGGATGAATTACTCATAAATGCTGAGTGACAGAACTCAACCACAGAAGGCCACAAATCATAGGATTCATACTGTATGGAATGTCTGCAACAAACAAAAAATAGAAACAAAGTAGATTAGTAGCTGTCTAGAGCTGGTGAAAAGGAAATGGGAAGTGACTACTAGTGGATATTGGACTTCCTTTAGGGATCAGGAAAGCATTCTGGAATTAGTGGTGATGGTTGCAAAATCTAATGTTCACTAAATTTTACACGTTAAAACTACGGCTTCATACAGTGTTGAATTAAACCTCAATATTTAAAAACCTAAAGAAGCAGCAAATTGTGCAAAATGAACTATCTATCCTGGGATGCTTCCTGTAGCGTTGCATACATGAAGAGAGTGTTAAGACAACAGGTACAGGGATATTGTCAGTAAAATAAACAAGTCAATACGTTTTTTTCAATGGGTAGAAAAGTTCTTATCCACCCATGAGGAGGTTAGTGACTATTTCCAGAATGAGCATAGACTGTGAAAATGGACGTGCCTAGTATTTAAATACACCATATGTGATTTGAATATGAAGAAGTACAGCTGGGCGTGGTGGCTCACGCATGTAATCCCAGCACTAGGGAGGCTGAGACAAGTGGATCGTTGCAAGTTCGAGACCAGCCTGGGCTACAAAGTGAGCCCAAGGCCAGCCTGAATGGCATAGAGAGACCCTGTCTCAAAAAGACAAGGGCCAGGGATCTAGCTCAGTGGCGTAAGCGCCTGCCTAGTAAGCGTGAGATCATGAGTTCAATCCCCGGTGCCACCAAAAAAAAAAAAAGTGTAAGGCATCTCATTTTCCAGCTCACACTTTTATATTAAGCAAGCAAAAGCCATGGGATAGTAATGTTTAAAATCAGACCCTCTAGGTAAAAACTAGCTAATGATAACATTTTCCACTGTCCTAGGAACCTTTAATTATGATATGTCAACTTGAGTGGATTAAGAAATAATTAGTAAATTATTAGTAAGACAAAATTCTTGGGATGCCTGCACTGGATTGACACAGGCCAGCAGACCACGGGGGTGGCATGCTTTTGCGGGTGTGTCTCCCAACCCAGCTCCTTCCTTCTTTCTGTTCTCTGGCTGCCATTCGGTGAGCAGCTTTCCTTTACCTGCCCCTTCCACCATGACGTTGCTGTCGTGGAGCCAGCTAACCATGGACTGAGCTTCCCAAAACTGTGAGTCAAGTTACACCTCTCCTCTAGGAAATTGTGGGTGCCAGGCATTTTGTCCCAGTGACAGAAAAGTCACTAACACACCTAGTTAGCATGGTCTTTGGCTTAAGAGAAGAGAACATGTCACCAAAAAAGAGAAAGTTTAAAAAAATCTTTAGACTCTGTTGCTACTTTTTCATAATGAAGTTTCTGATAATGTTCTACTTTTATTATACAGAAATTATGCACATTTCAGGACAATAAAAACTTCCATAAGGAAAGAGAAGGAAACAGGGGGATGTAGCTCTCTGTCTTTCACATTATATTTTCATAAAGACAAAATGCTAAAGCAAAGTATATTTATTTAATTTCAGTGATTTTTGTGTCTGTTATTTTATTTTCTAAGATTTGTAGTGAAACCTTGGTTGACAAAGTCAATTCTTTTCACGATTCTGATCACAAACCAAGTTGGACAAGAACCGAATCAAACTCAACAGTTAGGTTCAATGTTGATTTTATGGGGAAATTTGATTTGGTTCTCATCCAGTTCAATCTGCAACCAAACTTGTGGAGAGGATCAAGTCTGTGAACCAAAGTATTACTGAGTACTTCAAATATTTCAAAAATGTAAAACTATTTAAAAAGTATTTGATATTAAAAATAGATTTGTCATTTTAATTGTATTTTCTTAACATGAGCACATTTTATGCTTTATTTAAAATTTTTTCCTATGTAGTTAATAGCTAAGTACTGCTGTAAGTTGGCAGAAAGTCCTTAAAAATACATTTAATCCAGGATGAAACATTTATTCAAGACCCACCAGAACACAATGTGCCCTGTTCACTCGTGATACAAAGATGAGTAAGATGCAGCCTCTGCCCTCAAATGCTCTTGTCCTAGTGGGTCACTCTGACAGGTAATCCCATTGTGACTGAGTGAGTGGAATGAGAAGTGTGTGTATAGGAGACACAGACTCAGAGAAGAGGGTGTGCAAACGAAAACAACCCCATGGATTCCTCAATTCACCCTGATGGATCTAATGCTGAATAGATTACAGCAAGCCCAGGTGGGAAGGGAAAGAGGAGTTTTTTAATTGTTCATTTGATGTAGCACAATGAGAAAATCTGCCTCGAAGTTATAATTTTCCTCCTCTACAACATTTTGAAGTTTCAATTTTACATGAGGTTTGGGGTTGTTCCCTTGGTTCTTCTTTTTATCTTTGTTTTAGCAGTCCTAGCAATTGAGCCCGGAGCCGAGCACTCTACTACCGAGCGACATGGCCAGCTCTGATGTGCTTACGTTAATGGAATGCATTTCTCTGACTCCGAAACTTCCGCACACTTTGTGCTAAGGACACAGTTTTGGTTAACATTGAGTTTTTATGGCATAACGGTCATTGCACATGGATTTCATTAAATCTTTACACTGTCGGTGACAGTTGATATTATTCCCATTTCACAGATGAGAAAACTGTATAGCTTAAAAATACTGTTCAAGTTTGCAAATTCAATTGCAAAGGGCTCTCAGCCATCTGCACGTTTCATCAATGTCAGTGGTGTAAGGGGAAAACTGAAGGTCTATAGAACCCTCGACCAGCACACAGAAATATTTTCATCATGATGCTTGAACTTGCACCCTGTTTCTAAGATTAAGCAAGCCCCCCAAAGGACTTGGCTTATCGCATTTTAGTAACACAGTGCCTGTGTGTTTAGTTAACTCCACGAAGTGTGCAAAGGAAAACCAATCTAACAAGCATTCATTTTCCATGATCGAACGACTGGATTTGGTTCTGGTCAATTAAAATGGTCTGCCCAGGACTCTCAACAGGATGGTGATTGATGTCCAGAAAGAGCCCGAACCGAGATCCACTGGCTGCTTTATAAGGAAAACTCCCAAGACTCCCATTCCTTAGCCGTGTTTGGACGAGAGGGACCCAGTGCCATTGGCAACCAGCAGGACGTTGGGGGCGGGGGGAGGAGAAGAAAAGGCGTGGATTGTTTAACAGAGATGAGCTGTGGGAGAGTCACTTATCAGAACCTCCTCTGTTCCCAAGGCTGGAGGATTTGCCATCGCCTCACCAGAGGACAGGGACACAAGCAGCCTCGCACAGACGAGAAACACATGAGCAACCTCCGAACCCAGGAGGCCGGGATGAGAGCCACCTCCGCAGGGAGAGCAGGGGAATCATTGTCCTGGGCTCCCCCGGGACAAGAGAGGCTGACGCCGCAGAGTGCCAAGACACACAGAACTATCGCCGTGTAAATGAGCCTGAAAGAGGGGCCTCACTGCTGGGCTTTTATTCTTTGAAAGGTTTTTAGTTCAGGTCACAGCGATGCAGCTACCCGCTGGACAGGGTGCCCCTGGGAAGCCTTCCCATCTCACCGAGTGGGAGAGGACTGTGGCTGATTCTCCCCCAGAGAGAGCTCTGGCGGTCACACACAACTCCAGGGACCCTCGCTGGGACCCCTGGCTTCCAGGGCTCAGCACCGTCCTCGACCCTGAATTACGCAGAACACTGTTCTGTTGTCGCAGACAATCGCTTCTATTCTTTGCTGCTTGATGAGGATATGGGTCACGACAGTGACGGTGGCCATCCTAAAAGAGTCCAGGCTGAAGCCAAGTCATCAGCTCCCTGACCATTCCCTCCACTGACAACACAACAAGAAGGAATTCCAACGGGGTGTCCCACTTTGAAGATACTCAGCTTCTCTCTTCTCCCTATCTTAATAACACAAAGTAAGCAAATGCTTAAATTCGCTAGGGTTTCAGAAAGACCCAAATAGTAGTTAACTTAAACAAAGAGTCCTAGTTATTCATAGAGACCACTATAGACTTCTCTTTTTTTTTTTTTTTTTTTTTTTGGTTTTTTTTGCGGCACCAGGGATTGAACTCACGACCTTGTGCTTGCCAGGCAGGCGCTTAGGCCACTGAGCTAGATCCCTGGCCCTGGTGTTTTTGAGATAGGGTCTCACTATGCCGTTCAGGCTGGCCTTGAGCTCACTTTGTAGCCCAGGCTGTGAGACCACTATAGACTTCTAAAATGAATAAAAACAGTCTGCATTGTGAAAATCCACGTAGTATTATTGTCAAGAATTGAACACATTCAGTTTACACTTTCTATTTACAAGTCTAAAACCTACCAGGGTTGACAATGGTCAGAATTTCAGATTCTTAGTTTGTATGGTAAGGCATATTCAACAGCCACAGAGAATATGGGGCCCCCACATTTGGGGTTTCTTATAAAGGCAACTCTTCTGTAATGACTTAGGTTTCCATGTGGTTGTGATATTTCCAGAATGAAGGACTAAGTCAATCCTGATGAAACTTTGAAAGATGCCACCAAGTCTAAGTGTTTCAAAGCCAACACTTCAACTGCTAAATCATTCCCTCTGTTTTAAAGGAGTGATTATGTGATTGGCCATGGGGGTGGGAAGAAACCCTTCACCAGCAATGCAGATGGGCACGTCATCTCCATGATTACATATGAAAGAGGATGGGATCTGCAGAAAGCCTCCTGATTCATTCAGACACACAAATCATCCCAAGAAGGGGGTTAACTTATTTTCTCTTGAACTCTAGTAGGAAATTTCCCATGCCATAATTGTATTTGTTATAGTGCAATGATCAAAGTCAATAAATTCCTCCATCTATCCCCATTCAGGGAAACCATATGGCATTACTAGGGGAATCGCATGCAATGCTGGTCTGCCGTATACATGATTAAATAGCCGTGGGGGAAGGGAACGCTACGAAGAGCAACTGCAGTTAGGAGACCGAGTGCCTGAATTCCGAGATGCGCGTGGACACGCTCTACTCCTGCAAACTGTGAAATGATGGGACTATGCAGGAAACGTACTGCAGCAGGATCACGAAAGGAAAAGAGAATGAATTCCTAAAAAATAAGTGATCTCTCTCAACGGCTGTGCACACAGAAATCATTTAGATCTCGGTCAGAAGTTAGGGATTCTAGGAAGCAGACACATCCAGTCTCAAAGTCCAGAGACTGTCAGACATTTCTGATATCCAGTGCTCTGTTTCAGGACAAGGGAAAAGTCGCGATTTCATGATAAACAGGAAGTGGCCTTTTTTCCCTACATTTCAGATTGTAATTCCCAGAATCAGTGGCGATACAATGAAACAAGTACTGTTAAGGTGAATGAATAAATTTTTGGAAACACAATTTGATCATATACATCAAAATTTGTAATTTACAGACAGTGGTCCTATAAGGCCAACTCCAGAAATTCATCATACATCAGAACAAGAACGCAATACAGATATATGCCCACGAGAGTCTGCTAGAGCATTTTTTATTCTACAAAACACGGGTGAAATTTGAAAGCCTAGCAGTAGAAACAGAGCAGAGTGAATCCCAGTCAATAAGAATATGTACCAGTTAGAAGAAGGAAATAAGGTGAATTTATCTATTTTGGTGTCCAATATTATTTAGAGTATTTGTATATCTCATCAATGTTCCCATAAACAGAAGTTTTGAGAAACTTACATAAGAAATTTGTTTCAGTAATATACTCCCTGAGAAATTAGTTAAGAGGAAAGGACTGTAACAATTTAGACAATAAAAGTTACCAATTTTAGTGAGTAATTCAGTGAGTTATGACAAATGTATACAGTCATGACACCATCATCAGAATCATGATATAAAAGATTCCCATCATCCCTAAATGCTATTCTTACCCCTTTGTAATCCCATCTCTGTTTTCTGAACCCCAGAAATGCTGATGTACTCTGTTTTGCTAATTTTGCTTTTTCTTGAATTTCATATAATCAAAATTAGAATTAGAATTTTGAATTAAAAATTAGAATTAGAAACTAGGGGTGGTGGCTTGTGCCTGTAATCCCAGCACTTGGGAGGCTGAGGCAGGAGAGTCGTTGCAAGTTTGAGACCAGCCTGGGCTACAAAGTGAGTTCAAGGCCAGCCTGAACTGCATAGCGAGACCCTGTCTTAAAAAGATCAAAAAAAAAAAATTAGAATTTTGCATCTGGACTTTTTTCACTTGTCATATTTTAAAGATTCATCTATGTTGTTATATGTAGCAGTACTATCTTCCTTTTTATTGCTGAGTAGTAAATAATCTATTGTGTGGATATACTGCTTTGTTAATCCATTCATCAACCTACAGACATTTAGTTGACTTCAGTTGCTGACAGTTACACAGCTAAACTTCTCTAGTTTCAGTGCACCCTTTCTGAACACACATGTTCATTTTCATTGGATACCTACCTAGGAGTGGAACTAATGCTAAAAATGTTACATTTCATTGATTTTTCAGTATGTTTTTCTTTCATTAATTTCTGCTTTAATCTTTGTTATTTCCTTCTTCTGCTTATTTGTTTCATTTGTCTTCTTTTTCTAATTTCTTAAGGTAGAAATACAAATTAATGCTTCAAATTTCCATCTACACACAGTTTTCAGTGTCCTCATGTTTCGATATGCTGTTTTTTTCATTTTTATTCAGTTCAAAATAATTTCTAATTTTCCTTTGACTCATTTTTTTCAGTACTTTGTTTAATTTCCAGATATTTTAAGATTTGCCCAGACAGATATCTTTTTATTGTTGGTTTCTAATTTAAAGCTACTGGAATTAAAAACTTACTTTGCATTACTTCAACATTTTAAAATGTATTTAGATTTAATTTGTGGTCCAGAATATTGTCAATCTTAGAATTGCCAATATTTTCTAGTATAAATATTCCATGTATACTTGAAAAAAATTTTTATTCTGCTGTTGTTAAATCAATTGTTCCATAAATATGAGTTTGGTCTGTCAAGTAGATACTGTTTAGTCTTCTTTCTCTTACTGATATCTTTGTCTACTTATTCTATCAAAAAAGAGGGCTGCTAGAATCACCAACTATAATTGTTATTTTGGCTAGTTCTTTCATTTCTATTAGATTTCATTTTATCTGTTTTGAAGCTCTTTGATTATATATATTAACATTTAGGCTCAACTCTTCATGAATTACCATTTCATCGTTATGAAATGTTCCTGTTTCTTTATTCTGAAATCTACTTCAATATTGCTATAGAAACTCCCAATTTTTGTCTGATGAGCATTTCCATGGAATATTTTTTGCATTCTTTTATCCTATGTTGCTTTAAAGTGGGTACTTTAGAGAGAGCATATCTTACTTTTTTTGATGCAATATATCAGTGTTTGGCTTTTAATTGGAATATTTAAACCAGCACTGTACAATATGGTAGTTTCTAGCCGCATGTGGCCACAGAGCACTTAAAATAAATATAAAATATATGCAAGATTTTGAAGACTTAGTGCTGCATCCAGCATGGCTCTTGCACTTCACTGGGGGCAGACAGTGGAGGGTGAAGAAATAAAGACAAGAGTCAGAATATAGAAAGCTGAGGTCAGGTGGAGCCTCCTCTCCTGGTGGGAGGAAAAGGATGGCTCAGTGGCTGTGGCACATTTATTTATACACTCAGGAGACTATTGTCAGTAGGACCCCCTCTGCCTAGCAACTTGACTGCTTAGCTCGCCTCAGGAGCCTCTTGTTCTCAGAGCTGGAACAGCTCGTTCACGTGGCTGGCCTCAGGCACTCTGTGTTCCTGTGCTGGCCTCGCTTTAGTCCCACACTTGTGATCTGTCTCCAACTTCTGCTGCTCCCCACACCTTAGTCTTAGGTGAAAAACAGAAAATACTACATTTCTGATTTTTATATTACTTACGTATCAAAATGGAAATATTTGAGATATTTTAAGTTGATTAAAATAAATTATTAAATTTAACTTCACATTATTCCATGTAATGACCAGAGAAAATGAAATTATAAATGTGGCTCATGGCATATGTCTATTCAAAAGAGCTAGTTCAAATTCCTTAGATTTAGTATCATTGTCAATATAGTTGTGTTTAAATCTACTACATTGACACCTATTTTCTTTTTATCCTACCTGAAATTTTTGCCTTTTCTCTTTTTGGACTCACTGAAGATTATTTTGTCTCATTTTATCTCTGGGATTGGTTTCTTAACTATACTTTTTTTTAGTGATTGTACTAAGATTTAAAATATGTATGTCTAATTTATGACAGTCTACTTCTAAATAATATGAATCATTTAATGCATATCGTTAGAACCTTACAACAATACAACCTACTCACTCCTTTTTGTCTTGTACTTTTGTTATATCTTTTACTTTACATGTTATAAGCCCCACAATAAATTGTTAATTATTTTTGCTTTAAATATTGCATTATCTTTTTAATGTTCATATCTTTTTATTCAATATAATTCTACCTCTATAAATCTATCCTGAAGATTTAACCAAACATGCCTTCAAAAGTTGTTCAATGAAATGCTATTTATTCAAGTGAAAATATGGCAACAACCTAAGTGATATATAGTAGAGGAATTGTTTAGTTATTGTACATACTTATAGTAGAACATTTGACCTCTCTTAGAGTAAACACTTCAAAGACATTCAGACTCAGAAAATGCTCATAATCTAAAGATAAGTGAATATAAGCAAAATTGTGATGAGTCCTGATAGGATCCTTGAAACTGTTTATCCTCAAGAGAGAAAGGAGGGGAGGAGAAGGGATAGAATGATACATGAATAATAGCAGATTAGTTAATTTCTAATTTTTTCCCCCAATATATGTGTTTAAATTTATTTCTAATTTGATATGTAATATTGGTTTCAGGAGATATTTTTTCACTTGAGGATGCAAATTGCATAATGTCTAAAAATATTACTGATTTTTAATTTCATTAAGACATTTTTTCATGTAAGATTTGTTTTCTGTATTGTTGCTTTGGCAATTTTTCTGAGTTGTTATAAACCCCATGGATATTTGTCTATTTACCCCTCAAATCATATAAAAGTCCATTATTCTTTCAAGAGATTTAAGTAAAATAAGAGGAGTCATTTTACCCATAAAAATACCATTTTCCAGAGATCTTCATTCCTTTGTGTAGCTCCAGATTTCTCTGATATCACTTTTCTTCTGCCCAAAAGATATCCCTTAATAATTCCTGTAGTGTAGATCTGCTGTTATTGAATATGTTTAGTTTTTGTATGTCTGACTTTATTATCTTCGTTTTTACCATAATCTCCTCACTACTTCACAGTGTTCTGAATTTTGTATCTTTCAATTCTAGGAGATCCAGTTTAGTAGTTTTATATTTTCCATCTCTTCATTGTATTCATGTTGTCCTTTATCTTTTTAAACAGAGATAACTGACAATTGTAATAACCGACAATTTTTATTTGCTAAGTCTAACATCTGAGTTATTTCTCAGTTTGCGATTTTTGTTGTGTTTTGTTTTATCTTTTTTTTTTTTAAGCAATTGATTTTCCTCATTATGGTTCTCATTTTCCTGTTTCTTTTCATGTTTGATAACCTTATGTTTGTTTAACAAGCCCAGCAAATATATTTCTGGTTGCTGGATTTTGTTACATTATTTTTAAATTATGATGCCTTTTCTGGGACAATTTAGTTATTATGAATCGATTTGGTTCTATCAGTGTTAGTTTTTATGATGTGTTAGCATAAATCCAGAACTGCCTTTAGTTTATAACTAATTGGACCCTTTAATAGGACTTTGGTTAGTAACTTATGTGTCAGGAAAGTCTTTTCACTCTGGCTAATGGAAACATAAACTATTCCCAGCCTGTCTAAACTCCAAGGGTTAATTATCCTACCCAACTCTTACAGGGGTTCTTTTCTCGTCCTGAAACAGTTTTTGCATGTTCATGCTCATGAAAGCATTTCATCACTTAAGGGAAACCCCTGCTGTAAATCTCTGCAATTCTCATGTAGTCTGTATGGCCTTCCTGTCTGATACTTTGCTCTGGAGAGGTCAGCCATGTAGACATCATGGAACTATAAACTCTGCATTATGGTTTGTTTAAATGTCCCCCCAAGCTTCATGCAGTGGTGGAGGCGGCTTAGTCTAGCATTTGTGATTGGTTCCTTGTCAAGTGCTGGATTGACCATGTGAGTGCTGCACCCGCCCAGGGGGTGGAGCCAACATACTATATAAGGGAGGGAAGGAGGTGTGCTTTCCCCTTTTTGCCCTTTCACTCTTGCCACTTGAGGCTGCCATGAATGCGGCTGCCCCTGTACCACACCACCCTGCCTTGGAGCCAGCTGAATATGGACTGAAACCTCCAAAAACTGCAAGCTAAATAAACCTTTCCTTCCTTCATTTTGGGTGTCAGGTATTTTGTCTCAGCAATGAGAGAAAAGTAACCAAGACACTCTGCCTTCTTAATTCAGCAAATCATGCAGTCTATGTTTGGGCTCCTCTCCTTGGATTTTAGCCTGGAAACTCCCAAGCTGTAAACTGGAAATCACAGGACTACTCTCATTGTTCTGTTCCTCTCAAGGATCATTCTCCCGAGCTTCTTATCAGCCACTAAATTATCATTTGAACTTGAAATGTCCCTCACAATTCAGGTGTAAAAGGCTTAGTTGCCAGCTGATGGGCTTTTTGAGAAGTGATTGGATCATGAGGGCTCCCCATCAAGCGCATGCATCCTCTGAGGAGGTCATAATTTGATGACATTATTGGGAGGCAGTTGAAACAGGAAGTGAGGTCTAGGTGAATAGAGTGGACATGAGGTATGAACCTGGAGGCTGTGTCTAGTCCCCAGCCCCTTTTTCTGGTTGTGTCACTTTCTCTCTGCTTGCTGGTTACCTGAGGTAAACAGCATTCCTCCACCACGCCTTTCCACCCTGATGTTTCTGACTTCACCACCAGCCTAAAAGCAATGGAGCCCACTGACCATGGACTAAAACTCCTGAAACCAGGAGCCAGAATAAAATTTTCTTCCTTTAAGTTGCTCATCACAAATTATTTTGTCACAGCAAGGAAAAGCTGGCCAACACAGCCATGTTTAAGAACTTGCTTCATATGCTTTACTTCTCTGGTCTTACAGTTGTCAAAGGTAGAATGTCTGTCTAGTCCTTGGTATTCTAAAGTGGCCCATATAAAGATTTAGAATTGGTAAATAACAGACATAAGATAACGATAACACCAAAATTCTCTGCTTCTCTCTGTTTTCTAGTAGGCTTAACCAGTGGAATGCCTTGGCAGGAAACTCCTGGGAAAGAAGACAGTGACGCATCCCCGCATGATGTGTTCTGTGTTAACTTTTCCAGCCGAGGCATCTGTGATCACTGGGTCCATCTAGTTACAGCCAGAGCTCCTACAAGCAGCCCCTCTCCTGTAGCTGGCATACTTGCCAGGTTCCAGTGACACTTCTCCCTCTTCTTTGTCCTTCAGACCTGGGGATGAAAATAAGTTGGCTTTCCATCCCTACTGTTCCCTGGATGTATACAACCCTTTGTTTTTGGTTTTTGTATCATCCTACCCACACCTCTGTAAAGAGTGGCTTCATTAATGCCTCTTCAGTTAATTCTCCAGTGGGTCATTCTTTTTCTGTAGGGAACCCCGCAACCTCACAAGTCACACTATTAATGTCTTGTCCATGAAGTCATAAACCAAACACCCCAGCTGTCACCTCAACTTCCTGTTCCTTCAGTTCTCGGCTTCCACAACTCTTAATCTCCCTGCTCTTTCTCTGTTCCTTTACCCAGTCCCTTGTTCTGCTTTCCCCAGTCTTCTACTGCTTTCTAGCTTTTTTTTCCCTGAGTCCAGCCTAGATGCAATTAGTCACGGTACCACCTACTTTGATGTCACCGCTTTTCAATGTTTTTCTCCATTTCTATTCCTGACTTCTCAGCTTGGTGATGGAGATTTTGAAACACGTTGTGCCTTTCTTTATCTTTGTAATGAAGAGTTGGATGACATCAGGGTGTGTTAGCCATTGTCCCACAGGGGCACTTTGAGAATGAGAAGAGGAAGCTATTAATTATCACACCAGGACAACAGGAAGGAGGGAAGTGGGCATGAGAATCCCTGGCTCTCAAGTGTCTTCCAGCTCTGGAAACCTGTGATGATATCACACACGTTAACTCAAGAGAGTGGATTTGTCATGATCTGGAGGCTTACAGCACACCCTGCTTAGTGATCACAACAATGTATTTGGGAAAACAAAGAAAAGAATAAGAAATTAAATATCCAGCAGTCAGGGTCGGGAGATGTGAGGTCCCTGCGAGCAAGAATTCACAGCTACACATTTCTTTCCAGTTCATCTGACAGTTGCTTTCAAGGAAGGCCCTGTTTCTAACGTGCCAATTAGAAAGGAGTCACAGCACAATCTCGGCTGGGTGTGGGTGGGAAACCTGGCGCCTCCTGCCTTCTTGCCCCTTCACTTCCACTCCTGGTTTTCAATTTCAAGCCACACAGAAGCGGATGCTCTGCCTGTGTGCTGCCTTCCACCCTACAACAAAAAGCCCTCTCTGACTAAGCAAGCACGGTCCCCATGGCAGCTGGGGGTCATAAACCCTGAGCTGTGGGTCTTGGCACAATTCCATGCATTATCTGCATTCTGGCGCAAATCAGTCCCTTTATCTAATTAGTAGCCTTACAAATAGCCACCTGCCCCACAGCTTAACCATTAAAGATGCAATATGGGCTGAATAGCTCCAGACAAGGGGTGAGGACACAGAAAACTGAAAGCTGATCTTGGAGAGGCCCTGTCTCTCCTGGCTATAGACACCTGCAAGCCCCAGCCCACCCACAGAGTCGAAGTTCAAAGGGAGGCTGAGAACAAATCGCTTCTGTCTTCTTTTCACGACTCACCTTGGGTGTCTCCTGAGCCCCTGGCCTCCTGGAAGCTGGGCCTGCTGACCTCTGCTGGAAGGACCTCCAGAGCTGTTCCCTGCTCCAAGCTTCCTACCTGCAGGCCAGGAGGAGAGAGAGCCTCCTCCTCTGTCTCTACAAACTGCCCCACTGCCCTGCCTGCTGCAGTCCACACCCCACTTGGACACTTCAGAAACAGCCCCTGATTCACCACAAGGGCCTTTTGTGACTTGGTTAAATGCAAAAACTTGCCCTTGTTACTGGGACCAGACTCTACATCCATGTCATCCTGATCCCCTGATGTGCATCTTTTTCCTCCAGTTCCAGTAAAGAATCCTAGAAACAAACAAAAAGGCATCCAACCTTCACCATAGAGAAACAAAGAGCTTTCTGCATTCATTTTATAGATAATGAACAATCTAAATGTTTAAAAAGTGGAAACCAACACATTCTGAAAATGCAGAGCACCTGGCTTCTGCATCCTGACACAGGGAGGGAAACAAGAGAAGAAGCCAGCTTCAACGTCACAGTCAATGTTGTGGGGTCACCTTGGAGAGTTTCCGTTACAAGAGCAAATGTGGATCCTAGTGCGGTGTATCCACCAACAACTTCTACAATTAAAATATACAGAAATTTACCCCTATTTTATGCTTTACCCTGGGGACTATTTGTTCCATATGTGCAAACTAAGCTCATGTCTCACTATAATTTTATTGTCATGGAATAATTTTAGTTTTCTTGTTTTTTATTGTACTGGTTTATGAGAATATATCCAATATAAATCAATTAAACTAGGATGCTATTATGGTGACTATGCTGACAATTCGTCAAGTGTGAAAACCATAGGGAAAAAATATCTTGGAGGTAGAAAGTCCTTACTATGTCTTTTCTTCTATTCTTTTAGCAGCACAAGCTACACTATCGTTGCTTTATTATCAGATTAGTCACTCCAGTTTGTGGTGGTATTGAGCCAGCCCCTCAAAGAGGCTATTCCAGAGGCCAGCAGATCTAAGGGGTACAGGCTTCTTGATATTCAGGTCGAGGCTCTTTTCTTGACATGCCCATTGTTCTTATTTGTTAACTTATATTTGTTAAATAAAATACCTCCAGGGTTTCTGAAAAGAAGGCAGTGTTTTTGTATCTGTGAAAGCAAAAAATGAGCTACACCAGCATTCTCTCCCGCCTACGGGGCTCCCCAGGCCAAGCCAGGAGTGACCAGATTAAATAATTGTGCTCGGAACCAAATCCCAAAGATCCATTGTTTAGGCCTCTTTTGAGAAGGAAGGAACTACAAACTCAAAAACAAGCGTATCTTTCTGAAAAGTTCTACTTTTCTTCTCTAACCTTCTTACGGATGGGTCACCACCACCATATTCAGCATAGATTGAGATATTCCTCTGTGAATTTGTCTCTTTGGCCAACTCTAATAATGCTTACCTGGCATTAAATTTAATCTTATGAAACAAAAGTCTTCAGTACTTAAAGAGATGATATCTTTCCGGCAAGTAATTAATTACCCTGTTTAGTGCTTCTGTTATTGGGTGGTTCCTTTAGCAGTGACTCGCCAATCAAAAGTATTCCCTGTCCTTCTTGCCTCAAAGAAGCGGATGAGACAAGTCAAAAATGCTGCCAAAAAGTTTTTTGAAACGTGTGAGGTGAAAGGGTATAAGAGAAACCAGCTCTGCAGAGCAAACTGGGGCAGAACAAGAGAAAAAAAGATAAAAGCAAAAATGAAAGTATGCGCCGCATCTGGGAAAGTGAGGGCCAGCGTGGGAATTCACCGTGGCGAGCTTCCCGTGCTGTGTGCTCTTTTACTTCATCCACCCCTGATGGGAGCTCACACACGGGGCCCTGGCCTTGCCCAGGGATTTTGTAATCCATAGGTCGGGTTCATCTCCCCAGCCAGCTTTGCCACACCCTAATTCCTGCATCCAGTCTCTCCAGACTTCAAAACATTCAGACTCCAGACTTCAGACCTCAAACTTCACGACCAAAGCATTCAGACTCATTGCCACTCTATCCTCGCTCATAGATTTATAAAAGGGATAGAGTGTCCAGTGATCTCCTCATTGCTTAGGAACTATGAATAACAGTTAAAATTCTATGGCTTTGACAATTAAAAATTAACATAGGTACACCCAGTAATCCCTTAGTAATCTCTGCTATACTATAGTCAGTTAGTGCATGGTCACAGTATTCGGCCATCTTACAGGAAAGGACATGCTTGCTGAATCTGTGACTCTCAATATTAAAGAAAATGCAAATCTCACCGATTTCTGATTTGAAACTTGTTGAGTTACACAGAAGAAAGTACATAAACCCAAAACACCTGACTCAGAACACCTGAGAAAAATCTGTGATTCTTCACATAGTAGTCTTTGGGGAGTAGCTTTGGACTTAATGATAACATTCTCAACTTGCCCAGTTTATCATTATGATTAATAAAGGGAATGTTTTTTCCTCCACACTATCTTGTCCACCTCTGCAAATTCCACACTGGATACAGTGGAGTGGGCAAGAATGCAAAGAAGGCCTGTGGTCTGGAACTGGCCCAAGCTGAACCATCACCAAAGAGCACCGTGACCCAGAGCTGGATTAAAGTCGCTGGTTCTGTGAGTCACCGGTTCTCTCTGAAGTCACCGGTTCTGTGAGTCGCTTTACGAAGAAGGTAAACGCCAAGGATTACTCAGATGATTAAACTGTGTCCATTCCAAGCCCATAGAAAACTTTCTGATGAACAGAAAGCGGCAATTATTTCCCTGTGTGCATCCAGGGTTGAATGTGAATCCCCCTATAATTTGTCTGTAAGAGCATCTGCTAGACCCACAGGCCCACGTCTGCGCTGAGACCTCCGGGCAGGGGTAGGAAACAGAAATCTGTGATCTGTGATTGCAAGATGGCAACACCCTGAGTCCGAAAACCTGGCCCCATTTCTCCCTGAAGCCTTGCCTTATAGGGACAGCCCCAATAGTAGTGGGCAGTCCCTGGCAGCCTCATGGAGAGGGGCAAGGCGGATGGAGAAGAAGACAGTTTTCAGCACAAGATGCTCAGCCCTTGTTCCAGGGTTGACTGAGGAAACAGAAAGTGGCATTAGTTTACTCTGATTTGTTCCTAAAGGCTTGGTTTCATCCACCAAAAAACTATGCAGGCAGAAACCATCTACTCTTACACATTTGGTAAGCTTTAAAAATAAACTCACTGATACTGGATTGATACGTTTATTTACCCTCTAAGAGCATGAATCTTAGTATGGCATGATTGACCCATAAAATAAAGACTGGGCGGAGAGCACACGGTTGAACACCCTTCATTACCAAGGTTCTAGCATCTGTTTAGCCCTGTGAATATGAGCCGAAGAAGTTTCTCTTGAGTCAAGTTCTCCCTCTTCTGTATAAGGGAGATGAGGTCAAGTTTCTAAGATCACTTCTGCCTTCGGAGTTACAATTCCCCGTCCCCAGGAATGGACTCCTATGAATGGTGTGTGTAAGTCAAGAAGAAAGCAGATTATGCAAAATCCAGCCACAGTAATGGGTGTCAGTGAGAATTTGCTGCTCTTCTCTGTCATCTGGAGGAATTTATGAAACAAGAGGTTGTTTCAACGTGTCAGAAAGTCTGCAGAGCTGGAGGGTACAGGCTTCCTAGACAGCAGTCTGTGGCCGAGGATATAATGCTTAAGAGTGGGGAAATTGTCCCACAAAGGACCAAAGATAGGCAGCAGGGGCGAGAGAGAGAGGCTTAAGTAAGCTCATGGGAAACAGACAGTAGAGGGATTTGGACTAGAATGTGGGGACCCAGGCATACTTGAGACGAGGAAATAACACAAGCCCACGGGGAGCTTGTTGTGATCACAGACGGGAGAGGACTGGGTAGAGACGAGGCAGGCAGCAAGAGTTGTAATAATTAACTCTGACTATTCCAGCCACTCACTGAGCCCTCTGACTCCAGGGCATCCTTGCAAATGGGGCAGCGCTTACCAGCCTCGCTCTGCAATATGACTTCTCCCTTAGCCCACTTCTGCTACTACCCTTTCTTCTCACCCAGTGATTCATCAAACAAATTGAGGAGGGCCGGCTGTAGCATAGCTGGGTTCTCTGAAGGCAGCCACCGGGGTGGGGTGTGGAGTGGAGGATGCTACCTTGGGGTCAATCCTTGTGAGAAGGGATGAACTGAGCATTAGGAAAGTTTCCTTTCTTATCCCCTAAAACACACCCGCCAGTGGCTGGTGACTGAAATTCTTCCATTAGAGAATTGTGCATCTTAGTGCACTTGTGCTTGTAAATACCCTTGAAGGAAATAGAAAATTAAATTGATGGCGTAAAGAAAGTACTTCCTCTGTGTCTGTTGCCACCCTCACCTCCCCTCCTTGATATCCTAAAGGGAATTCTGTCTTATCCTTCTTTGCAACCCTTTCCAGCCACCCATTATTCATTTTTTATTCATTAAATAAATATTAAGTGCATATCATGAGCCAGATCCTGTGGTGGCATTCACTGGAGTAAGACAGTAAACGAAGTCCCACCTGATGGAGCTCATATGCTGGCCGTGTACATGGCCAGTAATAAGGTACATAAATATTCACTACATATATATATCCACTGGCAGTTCTGGAGGTCAAACTCAGGGCCTCACACAAGGTAGGCCAAGGTAGGCATGCACTCTGCCACTGAGCTACAACCTACCCCCAAAAGCACAGTGGAGAATTATCCCAGTTGTGGGTCCAGAGCAGGTATTCAAAAAGTATTTATTCAATTAATGCATTTACCCAAAGGAAACAAGAAGTAAGAGCCAGAAGGATAACAGGATATTTGTAGTTTTCTCTCCGCTCAACTCAGAACAGAAAAGCTAGGTGGGACCCAGGAGGACAGGGCAGGGGAAATTGTCTTCCACTGCCCAGACATTCAGAAATTGAACGCAGTCAAGCGAAGTTCACCCAACACACAGGGGCAAGGTAATCACAGAAGTCACTTAAAGGTAGACAAGGCCCACCATGCTGAGTTTTCACTTCAGTGTTTTCATCCCTGTGGGGACAGCAGCAAAGCTTACAGTAAGTTCTTCTGTTAGTCACAGTTATCATTATCATTGCTGTTCCTGGCAAACAGGCCATATCCACTTGAAGGCTGCTCAGCGCCTCCCCGCCTAGCTCTTCTCCTTTTGAATCACTGTTGTGTTGTTTTGTTTTGTTTTGTTTTGTTTTTTGCGGCACCAGGAATAGAACTCATGACCTCACACGTGCCAGGCAGGCACTGAGGCCAATGAGCTAAATCCCCAGCCCTTGTCTTTTTGGGACAGGGTCTCACTATACCATTCAGGCTGGCCTTGAGCTCACTTTGTAGCCCAGGCTGGTCTCGAACTCGCAATGATCCTCCTGTCTCAGCCTCCGAGTGCTGGGATTACGGGTTTGAGCCACCACGCCCCGCTGGATCGCTGTTTTAAATGCCTCCTGATGGGCAGAGCCACTTGCTAATGCAAGAATTTACAAAATCAGCCTCTCCTTTGTCAGCTGAACTGGTGAGGGAAAATATCTTCTACCACCGAGCAGCTGAAGAATGTCAGGTTGCTTCATCCGTGTGTACAAACAGGCTCCTGCTTTTCCTTTGGTGTCTCTCTCCTAAGACTGACCTTAACATCTGAAGATCACATCATGGTATCTTTGCTTCCATTCAGAAAATCGTTCAGGTTTTACATTACAATGTCGTTTCCAAGGCAGTTGCTCCTTTTTGTGTTTGCAGATGAACTTGGAAGGCAATGGCGCCGTCCTCACTTTAGGAGCAGAGGCGGTGAGACCTGCAGCCTGCGTCTTCCTCCACAACACCCGTGGACTCGTCCTCCCCCGTGACCAGGCCATCACGCCCATG
>RJWT010016000.1:0-20105 GCA_004365215.1 Cuniculus paca | reverse complement strand
TTGCTTCCCTCATTTATGATATGGGACTAATACCGCTCTCCTGCAGTCATGAATGTCAAATTAGATAATATATATAAAAATGCATTGTAAACTTTAAGTCATAAAGGAATATTACATAGTTTATGTTTGAGTATGTATGATCTAAAAGAAATACATAATTTAACTTTGGTGACAGGATTTATTCTTGAGATAGAATTTCTGGGGCATAGGGCTGAGCATTTTTATCTTAACTAGATATTGCCAAATTGCTCCCTAAAATGATTATAACAATGTGCTCTCCCACCAGCAGCAGTATATGAGGGCTCCATTGCCTTATGACCCGGCCATTTCTCTCTCATTTATTCTGGCTAGGCTAATGGATGTGAAGGAGCTGTGTGAGGAGACACACATTCCAGTACATTCTTTCCAGTCTTTTTTGGACAGAGAAAAAATTGAAGATAAGTCAGATGTACCTCATCAAGGGAATGAATGAACAAATTGTAGAATATTCGAACAGTGGATTGCTATGTAACAGTTACAAGGGATGAGCTCATTTATAATACCTATGCATGCATATATATGACAGCACTGAGTGGAAAATATAAGCTCTACAACACTGGGTAGCGTATTATGCCTTTATTTTTACAAACACATAAAACAGACCATTGTTTATAGATACACACATTTGTAATAAAAATATGACAGATATGCACCAAACTCAGGATAGTAGCTAGTTATGGGGAAGGAAGGGGATAGCCTTGGAAAAGGAAATGCAAAAGACTTTAATCTTATAAAAGACTTTAATCTTATCTCTAAATTTTATTCTTTGATAAAAGAGAGAGCAATCACTTAAAGTATACAAAAAATGCTTAACATTTGCCCATCTGGCATAGCAGACACACATCTTCTCACATTCCTGGTACTTTATTTTTCAGACAATGAATTATTGTTCTAATTGCTCAGGGCGAATTTCTTTAGCCAAGGACTGAGGGTACGGTGGCTACCTCACGTCATTTTGCAACACCGTAGTGGGCGTTGGTGTGCATGCCAGTGAAAACAATAGCCGTGAACTTCACCCTCACGGAATGTACAGCCTTGAAAGGGAGACATGTCAAAATTGAGGCAAGCACTAAGATGGAAAATGCCAGAGTGAAGTGATAAAACAAATTAAGGAGCGTACATTTCGATCTGGACATTGGGAGGTAGAATTTCAGTGAGACCTGCAGGTTAGCAAGAAGTGACCGGTGGGGACTGAGGAAAGTGGACCTGGTTCCTGAATTGGAAATGATGTGAAAGAAGCTCCCAGGCAGGAGACATGTCCTCAGGGAACTGCAAGGAGCCTAAGGGACAGCTGCACAGGGAGCCTCAGGAAGTGGAATGTGAATAGCAAGAGGTGAGACTGGAAACGCTGGCAGGGCAGGATCAGACAGGGATTGGCAAGCCCTGTAAGGATGTTTGTGTGGTTTTTTAAAATTTATGAGTAATAGGGTATCTTTACAAGTTTTCTTTTTAATCTATGAGTAATGAAAAATTCTCATAATTTGTGCTTTAACTTTCCACTATAGAAATTTTAAGCACATCCAAAATCAGAATAGTACAATAAAACCCTGTATGCCTTGCTTCAATGTGGTCAGGCTCTCCTTTCCCTGATCATCTGTTATTATTTTGAAGAAAATCCAATATACCACATCATTTCATATATCAGTGTTACTGTATGTACCTCTATAAGGACTCTCCAGCAGGAGAAAAAATAACCAAAATATAACATTATACCCACAGAATAATTATTTCAGAATTGCATCAAATATTGAAGTGTTTTAAGCCGGGGAATCCCATAATGCAATTTACTTTTAAAATATGATCATGGCTGTTCTGTGCAAAATGAACTGGAGAAACGGGCAGAGTACGGAGGCCAAGAAAGAGACCCAAGCAGGACTTGGAGTCTGGGCCAGGTCATGGCAGAGGAGAGGAGGAAAGTACAGGTGCTGGATCTATTTCGCAGGTAGAAGCAAGACCTGGTGATGAGTGGAAGGAGGATGAAACAGGGGCAACACTAAGGATAGCCCTTGGGCTCTGGCCCAGAGCTTTATGGGGAATGAAAGCGCTGTCTACTGAGACAGGGAACTCTGGTAGGCAGGATTGAGTGTAGGACAGAAAAGGACACAAGGAGAGTTTAGCTTTTTGTATCTCCCTCAGGTCCTGCAGGCTTCTCAAAGGGTCATGAAGAGCTTCCTGCCTCTTCTCTGGCCTCCACCACCTCTCCTCCTCTTCTCCCTCCTGGCTACGACTGCATGTTTGCTGCATGTCCTGGGAGGAGAAGGCCCAAGTTACAGGTCTGGGGAGCAAAGCCACTACTCAGCTTTCCAGGAAGGCCACAACCATCTGCAGGCAGCTAGGGAGTCAGTCTTGTTTGAGGAGTGAGTCTTCCCCTCTCATGCCCACAAGATTCTCTCATTATCTTAGAAATGTTTTCATATGATGAGAATGGAAGGAAACATGCTGACCTTTCCAAGCCTGAACACAACCATAGTGATGCAATGCCACCACTCTGGGATCAGTACTAGAGAGAACGCAGAAAAGGTAACAACTATACCCAAGGCACTGCAAACCCACACAGACTCTTTGGGTAAATCAATCAGAATGTTCCCTCTGGGCACATGTAGCTCCCCGGCACACAGCTTTGACAGTGACCGGAATCTTTGCACAAATGAAAAAAAGTATTATTTTCCAGAATGCTTTCGCCCCTTGTCCAGCTGTCCTTGGGCCTCAGAAATGACCAAACCAATCATTCGAAGAAGCCCAAGACTTCGTCCTTGCCCCTCATAGCTTCTAATGTGGCTAGTGAGATGAGAAGCACAGGGCAGAAATTGGATGATTATACACCTGGGCTTGTCTCTGTGAATGTGTGCTCCAAGAGGAGAGACTGCAGCAGGAACTGAATGGATATGGTGACCAGTGTGGAATGCAATAGTCAGGAAAGATTTCTTAAATGCACATTTGAGCAGAGCCTCCAGGGCAGGGCCCAAATGAGGCCACTCCTTCTCCAGGAGGATAAAGCCCCATCAAAGTAGCCTGAAAGTCAAGGGAAAAGGATGTTTTAGAAGGTCACGGTGACCAGCCATAGCCAATGCTGCTGAGAAGACCTAAGCATGAAGGATGAGGGAAGACCTTTCTAGAAGTTTTCAGAGCAATAAATCACAAGTCAGAGTTCCAGGGGTTCAGGAAGAAGGCTATGTAAAAAAACAGAGGTACAGCCTGTTTTGCATGAACTAAAAAAATTTGGCAGGAAAAGTCAGTTGAGAAGCAAGATGAGAGCTGAAGAGCCAAAAGGGTCAGGTGAAGCTTTTTCAAGTTGGGAAGTACGTGCTTCTATTTAAAGATGTCAGGAAAAGAGTCAGTGAACAGAAAAAGGCTGAATGGGCCAAAGAGGATCAAGCACAGAGTGGGGAAGGATCCCTTGGGAATAAGAAATTGTCTTACCTGAGAGAAGAGCAACATCTGATTTCTAAGCCTGGAAAAATGTAAGGATGGCTGCAGGGACACAGCCGACAAGCAATGGGCCTTCCAATGGCTAGCCTTAAAGGTTTTAAACCAGACAAGGCGAGACTGGATTCAGCTGCCTTTCTCAAAATAGAATGTGCATATACATCACCCAGGGCTCTTGTTAAAATATAAATCTTGATTCAGTGGATCTGGGGTGAGATCCGAGAGCTGCATTTCTAACATCATGAGCGTGGCATCCAGCTACCAGGAGCCCAAAGTGGAGTGAACAGAGAACCAGAAAGAGAGGAAATGATCAAAAACCTGATGGAAGGAAGCATCCCAAGGAAAATGAAGGTTCACATCCCAAAGTAAAAGAACACACATCTGCTAAAATTTCAGAACAAGAAGATAAGACATTCTCTTCAGAGATAACAAAAACAAATAGACTGCCTGCAGAGTTATAAGAATAAAACTGAGCCAGGTATAGTGGCACACACATATAATCTCAGCACTATAAGAGGCTGTGGCAGAAGGACGACAAGTTCAAGGTCAGCCTGGACAACACAGAGACTTTGTGTGACCCTCTCTGAAAATAAAACATGTAAAAAGACTGGGAACGTAGTTCACTGAGAAGGCCCTGGGTTCAATCTCTAGTACTACTAAAAAAACCAAATAAATAAAATTGGTCTCATTAGTTCTATCAGAAATGCAGAGCCTCAAGAATCTTCAGTATTCTTAAACCTGGGTTTTCCATACCCTGCCAAACTGTCACACCAATGGACACTACTCTAACATAAAGCAAGACTTTTTAGATGACAATCTTATGGATTCTGTTTCTCAGATCACCTTTCAATGAGTGTCCTTACATATGGCAATCTGAAATTTGAGAGAAGCAAGGCAATAAATGTAGCATGTATATGTATATGTGATTATCTGACATTATCTAGAAATCAGGATTTGAATGATACATAGAAAAAATGAGGTACTAGAAGAGTAGGTCATGCCATCACAAGAGGAAGGGCCAATGGCAGAGACTTGGAACCAACAGAAGGAGAGACAGGATCCTCAGTATTGAAGAGCCTGCTCCTCCTGCACTGAGAAGGGGAAGTATGAGTCATTCTGTTCTTTGGTAGAATCTTTAGGAAAATTTAGTTTGGTTGTCAGGGAGGTAAAAGTAAAGGCAAGGAATGGGATTCAGCAGAAGGTAGAGAAAAACAGACTAAGAGAGATTGACTGGTATGGGCGTGGGTGAGTGGTTACAAGAATTTGGAATAAGATAGTAAGGACAGAGCAGCCTTAGAGGACATGGATAAGGACAATCAGTGTGAGGGAAACCAGGTTTTCTAGGGACCCTGCAACTTGCTGAGTTTATAGGAATGATGGAGATTTTTGCCCTACTCAGGATAGATGGTAGAAATAAAAGAGAAAAGAAGAAACCCATCCTCAGTGCTCGCCAGTAAGTGTGATGGTTGTATTCAGGAGATCTCTAGCTGGCAGGGCTGACCTGGCCATGGACAGACCCTGGGAAGGCACATCTAAGCCAGAGACTCATTTATATAGAGATCTGAGGCTACAGGAGAGAAAAAAACTTGAAGAGACATTGAGCCTAGATGGCAAACCTTTTAGAGACAAGTGCCCAAATTGCAACCCAAAACCCACTTCTTTATCACAAAGTCCCAACACTGCAATTAAACCGGAATACTGATGTTTTAGATTAGAAAAAAAAACCCATACATTAACATATTTTGTCTTATAAGAAAAACAAATAACATATGTGCCATAGGTTCACACCACTGGCCTAGAACTACCAAGACAAAGAAGAGGGGAGAGGAGGTATGAGTTCAAGCAAAGGACCAAGTTCAGAGAGGTCTGTTTAGGGTCACGGAGTCAACCTGGAGTCTACAGAGTCTACGGGGGGCAGGGGGGGAGGTTGTCCAAGCATACCAGGGTGGTATTTCTGTGCCCAAGAGAGATTCAGTCCCTGTGCCACTTTTTAAATTATATAGACTCCTGCTAGGTATGGTTATTAGCCAGGTAATAGTAGGGTGAAGGGAAATCAGCATCCCCCAAAAGCTTCTGGCAAGTATGGAAAGACTGGCTGATGCTTCTACCAAAGGTCTGAAGAATAAGTGGATCACGTGCCTAAATTTCCACCTAAACACAAATTAGTATTTTTGGTAAAGAGCTATATAGTTAATCTTTAACATTTGCAGGTCATAGATGTAACAACTACTCAACTCTGCTATCACAGTATGAAATTACCACAAAAGTGACCACGGCCAATTACAAACGATTGGCTTGGTTGCATTCCAATAAAACTTTATTCATAAGAATATCCTATCTCCAACAGTGTGGGCGTCGATCCTAGAATGTAAAGGGGATTGTATTTTATATGCCCTGACTTTCACGAACTTTGTAAAGTTTTATAAAGTGCCCTTTTCAGAACCCAGTGAGTGGACCTTCAGAGCTCACACGGAATGCATGTACAGTGTCCCACTGATAAGAAGTAGCCTCATGTCTAAAGCTCTTGCTTCCATGCAACTTACCCAGCTCACAAAACCTGGTTCTTAGAAATTAAATTAATGCATTTGGCTGTATACATTACAGATACTAGTCAAACACTGGGTTAACTCTTAGGGGTTAGTGAGTGTTCGCTGTAAGTCCAAGTATTGGAAAACACACATCTGTAAATAGTTTAATTTGCAAGGTCAGTGTAAGCAAAGATACAGTAATGAAATCAAAAGGCTGTTCACACTTCACATATGTTGTTCATGCATTGTTTTTATTGCATTGAACAAGGACACAAGAGAACAGGCAAAATGTCCCTGCCTTCAAGGTGCTTGTGGTCCAGTGAAAGGAGGCAAGTAATTAGTAAACTAAGACTAAAATGTAGTCAGGCATGGTGCCGCCTACCTCATGGGAGGCCAAGGCAGGAAGATTGCAAGTTCAAGGTCAGCCCGGGCAACTTGGCAAGACCCTGTCTCAAAATAAAAAATAAAAAGGACTGGGGATGTATGTCAGTCCAAACACCTTGGGTTCAGTCCAAAATACCACACACAAAAAAAGATAAAATCAATAGTGCAGTGCATCACACAGTAGTAAAAGTGCTAAAGGGGTAGGAAAGGGGGATACGGGAATGCGAAGGCATGCATGTGCATCTGTGTGTGGGGGGGTGTGTGTGCATATATACTTGCATGTACACGTGTGCTGGGAAGTCATAGAGGACACACAACAGTATGTCCTGATGGAGGGCGCAGATAGCAGCTGAGATAGCTCAGCACCTCTGCTGTGCAAGTGCTGACTATTGTACAAGCCCTGACTACTGTGAACCTCTCCCCACTGGTGAACTTCTCTTTCAAAGTGATTGGCAGGGAGGCCTCACTGGTCAGGTACTATTTAAATAGTGATGCAGCAGAGGGGAGAGAGTGAGCCACGTGGACATCTGGAGGGAGGGCATTTCATGCACAGAAATCAGTAACAGCAAACCCGGGGGGCAGGCCTGTGTGTGGTGTGTGGCTACAAAAGAGCAAAGAGGTCAGGTCAGCTGGCCTGGAAAGTGCCTGATCAAAGGCACTTACCCTCTGAGGTGCAAAAACTTGGCTCTGATGACCCTGAAGGGCAGATCCACAAGTTTTCTCTTGTACTAAGCAGATTAAATAAGCCTTGTTCCAAGTTTAAGTTCATCGAGTTCATCGCACTGTGATTTTGAATGGCCCTAGATGATTCTAAATCCTCGTTCAATTCAAAGACCTGTGTCCCATCCTCCCAGAGGCAGGCTTCTCTGTGGTGCTTATGTGTTTTACAGTAGACACACTAAAGACACTTGAGAATAAAATGACTCCTATTTTTGCTTCTGATACCACCACAAGGGACAAGGTCTTTGGACTGAGATACATCCCCAGCCCTTTTTATTTTTTATTTTGAGACAGGGTCTTGCCAAGTTGCCCGGGCTGACCTTGAACTTGCAATCTTCCTGCCTTGGCCTCCCATGAGGTATGTGCCACCAACTTCCTCTTCTGTGGGACCCCTGCCCATGGTGGCCTGAACACAACCTAGAAAGAGCAGCAGGAAAGAGTCCCCAGAATGGTGGCAGTGAGAGGAAGGCACAGGTATGTCTGTATTTGCTCTAAAATCCCATAGTTTAAAGGCCAGGCCAGACTGAACTCTCCTGGCCTCTCATATTCCTTCTAGATGGAATTGTATCCAATCCTCTCACCTTCTTATCTCTAGCAGGAGTCACTGGAGTGAGCTTCTTGACTGCAGGGGGCACTGACCAGTGTGGGCAACAGGACACAGGCGCTAAGGGAGAGGGGGCAAAGAGTAGAAGCACATACTTCTGCCTGCAGTGTTGCTGCGGCCTAGTGGGTCCCTGCTGGTCCCTGACGCCAACCCCATGCTGGTAGAGGATGCAGCCTGATCCTGTAATTGAACACTCTGTCCTAGCTACTGTTACATCCCAGATTGAAAACAGAAAATATACACAGTAACCACATTGAAAAGTTGGCTCTGCCCCACCTACCCTTTGCTTTCTGTGCGACAGAGGCCAGTTTGATGCCAGAGGATGGAGGGGTAAGGAGACCATGGCCTTCTGTGACAGCGAGCAGCCCCCACTCTCTGCCCTGAGCTATGCCTTCTCATTCCTTGGCTGGGATGTGGGGTGACATACTTCCCACTCCACAGACAAAGTCTGCAGAAACACCTTCTCATTGACTTTTGTGTAATCCTATTTGGGGTTGTGTGGATGTTTTCCTAGCAGAAGCAAAATGTTTTATGCTCACATTCACTTGGAAAGGGAGAGGGAGACAGCAGACCAGCTCAGTCTGCCTTCTCTTTTGAAATGCAGTCTGTTCCCTGCCTCTGCCTCTGTTTCCTGCTCCCAACCCTACAGCATCAAATAGGAAAAAGAGTCTTCCAGGAGGTACAGACCCTGCACATGGGTCAGTCCGGAGTTACTCATTGAGAGGAATGGGATCTCAAAGAGTGAGAGGATCCCAATCTTACCCTCAGAGCATTCCAGGAGAGCTGAATGCATGATTCACATAGGAAGGGGCAGGATTGCAACAGAGAAGCAGCACAGAGACCGGAAAAGCTGTGCAGCCCCTCCTGATGGGGCACTCACTGTAAATGCACCGTTTTCTACCTTCCAATGATGCTGCTGGTGGCAGAAATGAGGTCATGAGTGCCTGCAAGTGATTTTTGCCGGGAACAATCTCCTTTTGAAGTGGCAGGCTCCCTGTGCAGTCTCCTCCTGGGCCAGCAAAACTCTAAGAAGCAAAATCCCTTCCTGAATGTGAACACTGAGGCCCAGGGAGCCTGACTCCTCCTCTCTATCCCAGATGGCTGGAGACAGATTTGCTGTAAGAGCTGCAAGAGGGGCCCCTCCTCTCTCCTCGCTAACAGCCTGGTGCGTGAGGGGAGAGCCAACACAAGGAAACCTCCTCCCTTTCTCCGTTCCCTGTTCGGTTCCCTATCCTGACTTTTGGGGATAAAATGCTCAGAAGATTTGTAGGACTGCACGTGGGTGTTGAAGGGGCTTGCTCTTAGGAAAGGAACAAATGCTGTTTAGGTCCCAGGAGCATCCAGCTCAGACAGGGAATTGGACACAAGCAGGGAGGGATCCACCGTGGTTTCAGACATCTGTAGCCACATGAACTCCCAGGCTCTCAGCAGAGATTCAGCCTCTCTGCTGGTCCCTGGCTGGCTGAGGAGAGAATCCTGGCGAATCTGGCTCTCAGGCCCCCTCTGTGAGAGAGCTGTGCAATAGCACCCTGAAGACCAACTGTGCCTGAAAGGCTGGGAAGGGCCTGCACTCTCGGCTGGGCGTTCAGAGGATGCGGGGATGTGTGAGGTCACAGCTGGCCATCTTTAAGCACTTGGGAATGGTACGGCCACCTAGGGGAGGAGAGCTGCTTACATCTGTGCTGCTGGCCCCCAATGCCCTTCCAATGACAAATCAGCCAGCCAGAGGGGCTTCTGCCTGCCACGGAGCTCAGGCTGCCAGCAGAAAAGTCGCAAGATATTGTTTGAACTAGGTCGCTGAATGGGCTGAGGAAAGAAGGCTAGCTTGTCATCCACTGTCAGAAAATGCCTGCAGCTCTTTCTTCTGGAATATTCGCACCGGCTGTGTCCCTTCAGCAGCAATCGGAAAGGGTGCCTTGGGGAGCAGTGGGGGCCAACAGAGCTCTGCAAGTCAGTAGGGGAGGGCCTCAAACTTCAAGGGCCAGAAAGAGGAGGCAGCAGGGGTCAGAGGCAGACTGTGCAGCACTGCTAGGGGGCAAAAAGGGAGAAATCAGGGAGGAAATGAACTTTTGAATGGAAGAAAACGTTTTAATATGTAAATAATGTATGTCTTTATGCCAACACTGTCACAAAATGTAATTTTTAGTACTTTCAGTGGAGGGTGGGGGTACAGAAAGTCAAAGGCTCCTGGTCCAGCCTGGGAAAGTTTCACTGGGTCCAGCCCACGGGGGCTCAGCTCCTGACCACTGTTCACTCCCCTGGGCTCCCCAGAGGAAACCTCCAAGCTCTGGCCTTATTTATTTATTAGTTTATTGTCTCCTCTGCTCATGTCTCCCTCAGAAGAAGAAAGAAAACATAAGGGATGCATGGGCCATGCCAGTGACTTCACTGTGTCAGCCCTCGGCACGTCTCAAGCCTCCTTTTGGTCTTGTTCTGTGCCCTGAGCAACTCCAGACTTCTGAGAGTCTGACCTAAGAAGGGGAAATGGAACCAACCCCTCTTTCGGAACCCTCCTTTCTCCGCGTCCATCAGTCACTCGAATCCAGGAGAGTATTGGGGGCTCCAGGCTTCCCTGAGGCCTTTGTGTGAGGGGTGTCTGGGGGAGGAAGGCAAGGGCGGTGAGAAAGCCGAGGCGCCCCCCATCTACACCCCTACCCCGGCACACACACACACGGGAGCTTCGCGGCTGGCTCTGCTGCCCTCCGGCGGGTCCCGGCGACCCTGGGCGCCCGTGGCCGCGCACACCGATGCTCGGTCTGCAGGGCTCGCTACCGGGCCTGGCTCCGGGCCGCCGCGCCGCCCCCTCGCGGCGCGCAGGCTGCTCTCCAGTCGCGGCCACGGGGTAGCGCTCAGCCCCCCTCTCCGCGTCTCCGCCCCCGCCTCTGCCGCGCTCGTCCCCGGCTCACGCTGCCCGCGCAGCTCCGGCTCGGCGCAGGCAGGAGTGGCTCTCTGGACGCCAAGCGGCGAAAGCAAGCGGAGGGCAGCGGGCTCGCGAGCGGCGGCGGCAGCGACCGAGGTGGGCGGAGGCGGCGTGGCCGAGGCGCTGGGGGGCGGCCGCCGCTGCTCCGGCCCGCGCAGTCGGCCAGCGCCGAGCGCCCGAGGGGGCACCGAGTCCGCGGAGCCGGGGCTGCTCGTCGGGCTCTCCGGGCGTCTCGCCGAGAGCTCCGACCAGGGCGCGACGGAGGGCAGAGCCGCGAGTCTCCATCCTCTCGCCGGCAGGAGGCTCTGCGCCCGAGCGCCGGCTTCAGCCCGGGCCGCGGAGCCCAGCACCCGCCCCCGCCAGCCGGCAGCAGGCGCAGACATGGGCGCGCAGGGCTGCGCGCCGGGCCGCGGGAGCCGCAAAGTTTGCTAGCCGGCTGGGCGCGCAGCCGAGGGCGCACCCGGCCCCGGCGCAACCGGGAGAGGGGTGGGGACCGGGAGTCCGCAGATTGGGCGTGAGGCGGTGGAGCCGAGAGGGGAGGCTCGGCCCCGCCACATGCCGCCCGCAAAGTTGAGGAGAAGAAAACTTCGGCTCCAGGGAGACTCGGACCTAATGCTAACCGCGCCCCTCAAGCCCCGCAACCCGGAAAGAAGCCCTGCACCCTCGCCTACCTCCGTGCTCGGCTCGGAAGAGGTCCCCGGAGCCGGGCGCGTGGAACCGCTGTGACCGCGTCGGCCGGGAGAACCCGACCGGGGCCGGGGAGGGGCAGGGGGCGGGCAACGTGGCCGCGGGAGGAAGTTTCCTGAAGTTGCCCGCTTATTCCGGAGCTCGGCCAGCGACCTGGCGGGAGCGTAGAGGCCGCCCTGCCTGGGAGAAGAAGTAGAAGTTGGGGTACTGGGGAAGAAGGCTTCCCGAGCCCGAGAGGCGGACTTTGCCGCTTTTTCTTTGCTCTCCCCTCGCCTTCCGGGCGCGCCGCCGGGATCGGACTTGGATAGCCAAGGAGGAAAAAATTGGGGTCGCCAGCGCCGCTTCTCCGAGCACAGCAAATCCAAAGCCGGGACTCAGAGCTGCGCAGACGGTCTCGCGGGACGAAGCTGCGGGTGGGGTACCGAACCCCAGTAGGATTATAAAGCAGCGCGGAGGAGGAGAGGACCCCGGGGGACACCCCCTCCTGACTGGACACCATGTGGAGTCTGCCGGTCTGGACTCTGCTGGTTCTACATCAGATTCGCATGGTCCGAGCCCAAGGTAGGGTACGGGGTCATCCCCGCGAGGGGCTGGGAAGAAGCAGGAGGAGGGCTGGTCTCCGGGACGCCAGGGGCAGCCTTGGCAGAGTCCTCTCTTGGGAGTTTCAAGAACGCCCCATCGCCGAGTTTTGGGGACTCTCTTTCGGGCGGGGCAGCCTCTTTGAGACTTGTGGCTTCTGACTGAGGAAAGTGGGGTCCCCCTGGGAGGCTAGGAAGAACTGGAGGTGAGGTGCGAGGGGTGCGCCACCGCCCGCAGGCCAGGCTGCTGGGGATGCCTTCGGGCGGGGGTGGGGGGCGTTCCGTGCCCAGCTCCATGTCGGGCTCCCCTGGGTTCCCCAGACCCGGCTCCTGGTTCCTGTTGGGCAAGGCCCTGTCGGAAAGGCTCTGGGCGAGGGATGGAGAGCGCACCGGCGCGACGAAGGGGCTGGCTGGGTCGCCCCGGGAGGGCAGTCGCCCTGCTTAACCACGTACAGGAGCCGGCGCCCGGCTGCGTGGCCGAGAGTGCTTTGCTGCGTGCGGGTCCAGCCTCCGACCCTGGTGGGAGCGGTGCACAGGGAGGGTCTGAAGCATCCCTCAGCCCTCCCCAGACACACCCCGCCGCCCGCCCCAGCCTTCAGCCTTCACTTGTCTTGGGTTGTCTTTCCTGCTCACTGTGACCTGTGGCTGCCTGAAGCAGCCTGGCAGTGCCCAGCTGGGTTTGGGGTGGGAGTGCTGGAGAGGAGCAGAAGAGGTCATCGCACCATCTCCCTCCAGAGGGTAGATGTCCAAACGTATGCCCACACCTCTGGAGGGTCCTAGAGGGGCGGGACGGCTGTACCCACGCTTCCTCGCCTTTGGGGTCCTGCGATCCACTCGGTGGTGCCCGCGGTGTCTGAGCGGCGCCTGCTGGGGGCGAGGAAAGCGAAGTCTGGGTTGAAGCTCCACACTCCGGAGCTGAGCCTTACCTCTTCCAGGCTCTGGAGGGGCCTGGCCCACCTGGGGGCGCCGGACTGCTGGGGCTGCAACCCCGACAGGGTCCCACCCCATCTCTGGGGTCTCAAAGCCAACAGGAGAAAAGGGACCCCAGTGCACCCAGAGTCAGGCAAGTCCAAGAGCCAAGATCAGAGATTAAAATGACCAATTCTTGCTCGAAAGAGTTGAGGGAATGATTTTAAGAGATAATTTAGGTAAAAGCACTTTGAAATTTTGCAACGAGCTCCATAAATGTAAGGTAATAAAAGTTATCATTTTTATGATCATCATAAAATCTTCCAGCAGGCGGGGACCTCAGAGGTCATCTTATTCTAATAGCCATTTAACAGATGGGTAAACTGAGGCCCCGTGGCATTGGTTACCCAAGACCACTGAATAATCTGGGATCAGAATGGGGGGGGGGGCAGATGAGTTCTGAGCCGCTCTCCTAGGCACCAAGGCCAGCTGCAGCTGGGGTCTCTTCATCTGGGGCACCTCTTTGAGGAGGTGGGTTCTAGGAAAACATGGCACTGGAAGAACTGGAATGAGCTGTAATCCATTCTGGGGCACTTCAAGGGTTTATTCTGAGATTCCCATGATTTTACTACCTAACAACCAAGAGACAAGGCAGGGCACTGAGACTGGACCCTTGTAGCTTCATGACTACAGAAACTCCACCCAAGACCTAGCTTCCCTGGACAGGCTGCTCACCAATTCTTGTTACATCCAGGACTGGGTCCTTAAGGAGTCCCCAGGGCAACTGGTGGTCGTTCTTTCAGGGTCTTAATGTCCTTTCCTGCCTTCGCTTCCTCCACACCTTCGCCATGCACCTGAGGCCAAGATCTTACCCTTCTTGCTGGAGTTAAGGTCAGGCTGCCTACTGTCTGTGCCCTTCTTGCTCGGGAGGGACTGCACCTGTCAGGAGCAGGGAAGGTTGCTGATTGATTCACTCTCTCTGGCTTCTCCTGTTTGCTGCCTTTTTGAGTGTCAGGCTGCCCAGGGCCCCTGCTGCTCTGTTTGTGCTCTCTGGCTCTGAGAATGTTTGTCTGCCAGCATCGGCCGCCTCCTTCCATTTGTCTTCCAGGCGGCAAACCCTGCGCAGCATTGTGGGAATACGGTCTCTCTGCCCAGGCTTGGGGACAAGACCGGGTTTACATGGAGGGCTGGGCTCTGGGCACAGGGGTTATCTGCTTTAGCTTTAGAGAGTGACTTTCTTCCGGTCTGAGGCCATCATCACCTGGTTATACTGAAAGACACAATTGAACCGTTTAAATTCCCCACAATCTGATGTCACATGGTTCAAACTCATTTCCCAAGTGAAGTTCAGTGACACTGTAGAAAGAGCTTTGGCTTTGGCAGCAGAATGAACAGGCTGTTGTGATCTGGCTTTGTGGCCTAACTGCAGAGAGGTTTTGGCAGGGCTCTCAGCTGCTCAGAGCCTTGGCTTCCTCATCCATACTGCCTCATCCTCATCCGCATATTGGGTACAGTAATGACCCTGTTACAGAGCTCACAGGAGGATGGAGACTTTCCAAGGGGAGGCGCCAGCAAATGGTCCCCACATAGAAGGTGCTTCCTACTCCATTAGCATTATTATTATAATTGGTCTGACACTAAGCCAGGGACCCAGAAGGGTGCCTTGACGCCCACCAATAAGAACTTGAATTCCTGGAGCTTTCTTAACTTCCTTCCTTGACGACCTCAGTGTGTTGCAGAATGGCCCTTAACCTCTGAGCTCCCAGGGAGCTGGTAACAATGCAGATTCACCAGCTCTCTGGAGCACTGGGACTGGAAAGGCCTGCCGTGCCTTGCCCTCCGCATTTCACCAAGCGCACCATGCTTGTAAACTCGATTGCTGCAGGAGGTCATTCTGGCATGCCTGAGAGGCTGCGAGGACAGTGGCCAGCTGGCCCAGGAGGTTCTTTCAAGAGAACCATGCGTGAGGCAGCGTGAACAAGGCAACGTGGGGCTAAGTGAACCAGCCAGTGGGGAAACCCTGACAAAGGCCTGAAGGCTTCATGGAGACTCCTGGAAGGCTCCAAAGGGAGAAAGCACAGTTCAGGGAGCCAACCACAACAAAAGCCAGACAGCACAGGAGGGAGCGGGATGAAAGTTTAATTACATGGTATGGCTAAGCTGTAATTATTAATTACTGACAGCAAAAAATAACTTATTGATCAGGGCCTCTTGCTAATTACCAGGAGGCCGAATGTCGTGCTTGCCTGGGGCTCAGTTGTCAAAAGCCCCACAGGAGAGTGGGGTGGGAGGTGTTCGTACTCCTCCATTCCCTCCTCCCATGACCCTGTCTCCACCCTGTGCACCCCTAGGCCTCAGCTGGGGCATCAGAAATGTTCTCCGTGTACTCAGATGAGCAGTAGCGCTTGGAGGTTCTACTCGCTGCAGAAGCTCACCCTGTCTGGGCTGAAGAGTTGGGACCCCACCCAGGATCATGCAGACAGCCTGCACCTACCTCAGAAACCCTCCTTTTTGTGCATTTGTTCAGCAAATATTTATCGACCAGCTCTCCCCTATGTCCTCTGCTGGAAGGCCGGAGTAGGGGCCAGGAACCTTTTTCCATCAGTGTAAGGAGGCTGGGAAGGAGGCCAGATCCTTTACAGCAGCCCTCTGTTTAAACAGTGCCTGAATGGCCGCCCATAGGATGCCGTGTTAAATTGCATATTGGTGAGCATTTGACCTTGGACACTCTCAGACACAGTGGGGCTGTAAGCTACGGTAAGGGAGAGCGGGCTTGTTCTCTGTCTTCAGGACTGGGGGCATCATTGTATTAGACTTGACTGACACATGAAAAGTCATCCAGAGCTTCCTCTGCCCACAAACCTGAATGAAAGGCCATCTGGTCTGCTTGCATACCCTTGCTGATAGAGAGATCATTACCTCATGCACGTGGTTGTTAGATAGTTATGTTTTATGTTGGTGAAGGCATCGGTCTCCTTAGCGCTGGTTATCCTAGGATTTGGTTGAAAGGGTCCTTTGATTGACTAAAAACTCCTTCCCTATCCCTTCCAAATCCTGGGCCCTTGGGGAGTCAGGAGACTGAGTAGGAATGGAGGCTGGGTGTTGGTGTGCTGCCTGTGGGATTTCCACCCCAGGGAACGTGTTGCTGCAGACAGCCCTGGAGCTGCCTACAGCGGTGGGAATTAGTCATCATTGTAATTTGGGGCCTTGGGATGCCAATAGCAACAAATGGGCCCCGTCGCCTGCCGGCAGCGGCCCACTGCCTGTAATGGAAAGGAAAATAAGCCGTTTGCCGAGATGTCCTGGGTTCCTTCCCACCGTCCCAGCCCCTCCTGTCCACAGTACGGGAGAAGGCAAGGTCAGGGAGCCTTGCTGGGTGAGGGACTGTCCTAGGCTGCTTAGGACTCTGGGGATGGGGAAAGAGAGAAGTTGCTAAGCCTGTCTGTCAGACTCCCTAGTCGGAAGTGTGGGCCAGCACAACCCTCGTTGAGCCCAGAGCCCTGGCCAGGCCCTCTTCCTTCTGAGCAAGGAGGTCCCAGGAGGGCAGTCGCTCCTGGCCTGGATTCAGCTCCTGTTAATCCTACCTCTCCCACTGTATGATGCTGAGCTGAGTCTCAGTTTCCTCATCTGTAAGATGAGGAAAATAGCATTTGAAATATCCACATTTACCTCCTAGGGTTGTTTGGGTGATGAAGTGCAATTATTGAAATCATTTTAAAAATGCTCTTAATGTTAAGTGTTTACCATGTGCTGGTCACACAATGTAAGGAGTAGGTCACACAATGTAATGTCAAGATCTGCCCTCCTTTCCCCCCACACAAGCCTCCTCTGCCATCCTACTGTGTAGGACCCTTCGATTAGTCTGTCCCATGCTGACCACCTTGCTCTTTCTGGAACTCACCAGACACTTTGGCCTTGAGTTCCTTTCCACCTGTGGCAGTGTCTGCTCTTTCTAGATGTCTCCACGGCCCACTTCTGCCTCCTTTAGGACTTTGTCCCTTACCAGTTCCTAAGCCCCCATACTGTAGCACCTCTGAGCATGTGCCCCTTTCCCTGCTGTGTGCTGACTTCTTTGTAGGGTTACTGTTCATCCTTCCCAAGATGGCAGGGCCTGTTGTCCTCACTGCTGTGTGCCTAGCCTCTAGGTCAGCAATCTAGAACAAGTGAATGAAGCTGGCGAATGAGTGAACATTTCCTTAATGCGTGCAGCCCCTTGTCACCTGGCCCCTGCTGGCTTCTCCAGCTTCCTGTCTTGTCAAGCTGACTGACTTGTGTGGCACCTGTAGTCTATACAGATCCTTGCCTTCTGCCTGGCCCCTGCATTGGAGCCCTTTCGTGCTGAGCCATCTAGCACTCCCAGAGTAAAGCTGCCTCCCACTTGCATCCCAGGATTACTAAAATGGAGCCACTGAGGCCATGATCTACTCATATTTTCATGATCTCCTTTCACAGTCACTTCTGGCTCCAGCCCTTCAGGAGAACCTGCCTCTAGCAGTCCTGGCCCCTGGGTTGGGTGGCCCTGGAGTCCTTACTAAATCCCTGCCAACTACACTCCACCTTTAGAAAGTGGAAGAAGCTGGAGGAGGAGCGGAAGGTTTGGGGGTGATGTCTAGCTGTGCTTTTGAGATACCCGGGGTCCTTGACTGATGCTGAGAGAAAGGAGAAGACCTTGCATCAGCACTGAACTACCTTAGCCCCTCCATTCCCCTTGCTGCCTGTTAGCTAGAAGTGATCACATGATCCCACCCGGTGGCAAGGGGACTGGAAGGTGCAAGGTTCTGGGAACAAGAGCTGGGTCTCAGGCACTGGCGATGACCAGTGTTCCCACACGGCCACAGAGGAGCACTGTGGTCTCCACATTTACTAGGAATTTCTTTACATGAAATGGGTTCATCCCAAAGGCAGGCCCACAGCCTCCTGCAGTATCACCTTCCTGGGCTTTTTGTTCCCCTCTCCAAGTTGTCAAGAATTTGTATATGTATAGTGATCAGTACCCTGAATTTGGACCCAAGTTGGTATAAACTGTATCACTTGGGCTGCTCAGAGTCAAGTCACTTAATATTCTTGACCCCCCCACTTCCTTGTCTGTAAAACCAAGATTGCAACTTTATAAGGCTTAAGTGAGATAGTATAAGTCAAGCACTTAGCATGGAGCTGGCATGCCATAAGCACCTAATAAATTAATTAAATGATATTTAGACAGCCATGCATTCTTTAATGACAGGGATGCAGTTTGAGAACTGCATCATTAGGCAATGTCATTGTTGTATGAACATTGTAGAATCTACTAACACAGATTAAGATGGCTATGATGTCTCTAGGTCTGTCATCTTATGGATGGGACTATCACTGTTGTACACATCATCTGTTGTTGACCAAAATGTTGTTGTGTGACATATTACTGCACTCTGCCTCCTCCAGTGGTCTTAAGGTCACAAATGGATCTCAGGTCACAAATGGTCCCCCACCCCCAGTATCTTTACTCTGTATTTCACCTACATCTTCTTTGTACCCCTCTTTTTTTTCCTTCCATCTTTTCTTCCTACACTGAAACTCACCTTGGATGTGCAATTCTGCTTGTCAGACACATCTGTATACATGAAAACTGTTACCTGCCTCATCTCCCCATGACTCCAATATGTGGGTAAACTGAGGCTCAGAGAGATGTCCTGGCCCAAGTCCTTGAACTGGGAAGTCGAGGTGTCAGGATGAACCCAGGGCTCTGTCATGCCGATGCCAGTCCTCTTCCCATCACTCCAAGCTACGTTGTTCTTCCTTGGCTTCCTGTTATATCTTCTCAGCGGGGTGATGAGCATTTGCCAGTGAGATCCCAGATCACTGTGCCATTCGGAGCCTAGGCTCTCCCAGGGAAGGCAGCAGCAGTTGGAAATAAGTCCTGGGTTTCTACTTCCTCCTCCTGATCTAAGCACAGGTTTCCAACCTGGTTGTGTTCTCCCAGGGCCCAAGTCTGGAAGAACGTGAGCGACCTTCTCTCCTCCTTCCTTCCCTCCTTTCCCTGGGGTGGGGTGGTCCCAGAGCTATTTAAAGAGTCTCCTTCAGACCACCTGGAACATTTATGACTGGCTTGCCAGTGACCAAGCTCCACAAGAATCTTCTAGACTGAACGGGGTACGGGGTGCGGAAGGAAGGAGAGAAGAAAGGCAATTAAAGCTTGATGTCACTAGGAAGCTATTAGTGACCCAGAGAGGCCATGAAATTTTGATGATGTGATAACCCTGAGGGAAGAAATATTGTCTGTAATGTGGCTTGTTCAAGGAAGTCAGCTTCTGGGGTGACTCTTGGGGCCTGCCAATGCAAGAATTTTGGAAACCTCCCTTGAACCCCTCTGGAAGTGGTTGAGTGAGAAGGAATCTGGCTGGCGACCTGCAGCCTAGGTTGCTGCAGCCTAATGCTAGTTCATGGTGCACCTGGCATGGTTTCTCAATTCTCTTGCTGTGAACCATGGGGACCAAGGCAAAATGTGACATTGGAGGGCCAAGGAGGGATAGCACAGCCAAAGAGCCTGCAGTATAGACAGCTCTTTGGGCTCGAGTCCTGTGGGTCGCTTAGTGTCTGGATGACCCTGGATGGGTTACCCAGTTTGTGTGTGTCTCAGTTTCTTCGCTTTTAAAGTGGGGATAACAGTCCCACTTCCTTCACAAGGTTGTGACTTGGTTTCATGCCAAGCTCTTAGGACAGTGCTCAGTGTATTGTAAGTGCTGAATAAGTGTTGCTATGTCATTGTCATGATTATATTCATCTTGGTGGCCAGGAACCAAGGCCAGTGTCAGGGCTGCCGTTTGGCTGTTGCCGTGGCCTCTCAAGACTTCATTTCCTGGGTCCTTCATAAACCTCCAGTCGTACCTAAACTTCTGCTACTAGAAATTTATTTAGTAGGTTAAGACATTCTCTGTCTCTAGCTTAAAATGCAAATGTGCCACAGAGTACCCACATATTAAGCTATCATCAGGTTGAATGTTTTTAGTAGATCCTCTCATAAAACCTAAAATTTACATGGGCAGCTTTCACAGGTGTAGCATTTGCTCTTTAGTCCGAACTTCGATGGCGGTTGATCAGAAAGTATTAATGTTGATAATAGCAGAGCAGTTCAGAAACAGCTACTTACCAAGGTCCCTTGATTTGTAAGAAAAAGACAGTGAGTGTAGGCTAGTTGCTTCTGAGGCCATTGTTTTTGATCTGGGCATCATAGTCTGATTATCATCCTACCTTCAGAAACTGCCTGTTATGCTGCTTTGGCCACAGCTGAGGGGAGCTGGGTGCGGTCTCATTTGAGACCCAGCTTCTGTGGG
>RJWT010015999.1:0-20104 GCA_004365215.1 Cuniculus paca | reverse complement strand
AGGTAGATCAATATAGTCAAAATGGCCATACCTCCAAAACTAAGATACAGATTTAATGCAATTCCATTCAAAATAAACATAGCCTTCCTCACATAACTGGAGCAAACAGTTCTAAATGGAACTGTTTTCATATGGAACCAGAAGAGAAACAGCAAAAGCAATCCTGGGAAACAAGAGCAAGGCAGGAGGCATCACAATCCCAGACTTCAGGTTATATTACAAAGCTACAAGGATAAAAACAACATGATGTAGGGGGAGGGGAAACAGACAAGTGGATCAACAAAACAGACTAGAGGATGCATAAACAATTCCTATCACATACAGTTGTCTGACCTTTGCCAAGGGGGTCAAAAACATATGTTGAAGGAATGAGAGTCCCTTGACCAAATGGTGCTCAGAAAACCTGCTATCCACATGCATAAAAATGAATCAATCTCCATATATTTTATCACGTATGAAACTAACATCAAAATGAATAAAAGATCTAAATACTAAAACAAACAATCGGCTGGAAGACAAAATAGGCAAAACTGTTGAAGATATATGTATATCCAAAGACTTTCTGAACAAAGCCCCAATTGCACAAGAAATATGTAATACTAAAAAAACAACAAATGATATATTAAATTTTAAAGCCCCTGCATGAAAGGAAACAACTAACAGTGTGAAGAGACACCCTAAAGATTAGAAAAAAATTCTACCTATTCCTTGGACAGAGGACTAATATCTTTATAAAGAACACAAAAAATTAGATCCTCCCCCAAAAAATAAAAGATCCAATCAAAAATGGACAACTGCAATAAATGGATACCTCTCCAAACAAAAAGTTTTAAAAAATGAGCAAATACATGAAAACTGTGCAACACTTCTGGCCATCACAGAAATGCAAATTCAAACAACACTAAGATTCCATCTTACTCCAGAAAGAAAGGCTATTATCAAGAAATCAAAAAAATAATAAATGCAGGTGAGGATGTGGGGGAAAAGGGCACCCTTCTACACTGTTGGTGGGAATGTAAAGTAGTATAAACTTTATGGAAATTGGGATGGCATTTCCTTAAATAACTAAAAATAGAAAAGCAGCTTTTGATTCTTTGATGGACTTGGTGCCACTAAGATTGTCTTTCTTTAGCTGCTCCTCAAGAGCAAAGTGACCTAGTGCTCAGCGATGTGGTAAATAAGATCTTTCTTACATCCCTAGTGAGAGTGTTGATTGATTCCATATTTCTGCAGCATAATTTAATACATATTTTCAAAGACTTTTTAAAAAGAGCAAAGTTATCTGTGTAGTGTCATGACTGAAGGTAATATGTATTTTTCATAAAGACATTCAACCAATATTTCCCAAGAAATCTCACTAGGGACCTCAGATTAACTCACTTCTGTATATTCATATATATCTATATTCAGCTCATCCATCAAACCTGTTTTAAAGTTTTATTATTCATGTGCATTCATATTTGTAGTTTCTTTAAGCTTTTGTTAAACAGCAATAAAATGCATATATGAAACTAATTCTGGTAAATTGAATATCCAATTTCCTGGATTTAATCTAGTCTACTCTGAACTTGAGTGCTTTTATTTCCCTTTATTCTTTATTTTGGAACCTAATTACATTTCTATCCCTGTGATCAATAATTTTAAGAACCCTAAGTCCAAAGTCTGCATCATTCTTTGTTAATAGTGAATTTTATAAGATAATATTTTGGGAATACTGTTTTGAACATGAATTGGATATGCAAAGAGTTCATAGACTAGACTTGATGCTTAGGTGTCAAAGACTAAAGGGAACAATTCTTTCAATATTCACTATCCTGGGAATATAGTACAATCACATGATTCACCATATGATATTTTGCAGCATATTATTATGTAAGAAGAGAATGTAATGTCAGAGATGTAACTCAGAGGCACAATGCCTGCCTTGCAAGCACAAGGACCTGAGTTCAATTCCTGGTATCAAAAAAAAGAAGAAGAAGGAAATTTAATAATCAATTATTTTGATTGTCTCACTTTACCAATAAAATTGATCTTTGAAGAAAATTAACTTCTTTGATGCCATGCATCAGGAGGTTTGAATACTAATACAATCTTTTCTTTAATTTTTACTATGCTAATGAAGATAATCAATTGAAAGATGACATTTCAGAGAATGTAGGAAAGGATGAACAGGATCAGAGGGGAAATGTTTGACCATAGAGGCTCAAAGTAAATAGCCTAAGCAAGACTGAAAGTTTCAAAACATTTCAGACAGAATTAGGAAACAGACTGACTATATTCATTTTGTAATGTAATTTGACATTTTTTAAATATTTTTTCTTGACTTCAAAGGATTTTGTTCACCAATTTCTACCTACCATACACCTGCAAAAATTCTCTTCATTCCATATGCTACACCTGAGGATGCTTTCTCATGCTTCAGTTATTCTTTTTTTGTATATTTTATATACTCGTTTTAATAATTATTATATGCTAACTTAATGTCTTTTTTGTTTTGTTTTTGCTTGTTGAATGGCAATGAATTGTCTAACCAATCAAAAGAAATGGCCCCAGTCTTGTGCTTGACCCTTACTGTCCAGATAACTTTGGGTGACTAAATTTGTCAATTTGCCCATGTAATCTTGGCTTCTTTCCCACTGATATGAAATATAACTAATCTACCATTTCATTTTCATCATCCTTGCTAATTAATTCAATTTCCACTATTCCAAAACAAGTTGATTTATTATTTTACCTTGTGGCAATAATGAGTAGTCAGGACATAAATTAGGATCTCTGATCTTCAAGTTAGTGAATATGTTTAAGCCCATGCTCTGAAAAGACAATGATTATCCCAATTAAATGTAAATGTTTAAAAATTATGTAAAAATATTATAACACCTACCCATGATATAACCTTACATAATCATAGAGTATTTCTTTGAGTTGTCTTCCTCATGCTCTAGCATACCAAAGCTGAGTACTGTGATGTAAAGTTCAGTGTTGTAGAACCAGAGTATGTTAAAAGGAACACAAGATTCACAGTCAGATGTTTGTCCTGCTCTTGGCTTTGGCACAAAGAGCTCTGTTACAAAGCAAGCCACTGACACTTTCTGTGTCTGTTTCCTTAGCAGAAAAAAATAGTCTAAATTGGGCAAGTTCTAAGGTTCTTTTTTTTTCTGTGTGGTATTGGAGAGCAAACCCAGGGTTGGCTCATGACAGGTAACTATTCTGCCACTGAGCTACATCGGCAGACTCACTCATGAAATTCATTACCAACGTCGTACTGTGTTAATCTTAAATAATTCACAGGGAAGAATATTCATTAACAGTATAGGTTTTACCTCTATGAATCTGAAAGTATCCTTGTCATTTTTGTGTAATGATGAATACAAGATTTTATCAAAATTTCTATTTTCATTATTGCGACAATTTTCTGGGTCTCTTGACCACTGATTTAAATGTGGAATGAAGTCAGTGTCCTTTATACTTAGCAGATTATGTATCTGTAAAAGACAAGAAAACAAATGATGAAATATCTCTTCTTGCTCTTTCCTGGATAATACACTAACCAAAAAGAATGAGTATGATCACTATTATAAATCACGTCTTAAGTGTGTTCATGATCTATTAGCAATTTTCTAGATACTTTGTTTCAGTGTTTCACTCTAAAGGTGATTACCATGCTCAAGAAAAAACTAAAAATTTTCCCATCCAAGAATCACATCAACATCGAGAGAAATTTAAAATTCTGGACCTTATATTAAAGAAAGATAATATTTATAATGCTATTAATGTAAATATATTAGGTCTATGTTAGATAGTAGATTTATAATATATCAGTCAATTAATAAATATAAAATATCAAGATCACAGTTTTTAGTTCACTACTGAAATGTTTTTTAAAATGACCGCTGGATTAATCAAAGTATAAGGAACTAGAAAAGATCTGACCAAAGAATTCTCTGGTTTTTCTTTTCTTTATATATCCACCTTCCCAAACAAGGAGAAAGAAGAAAAAACAATCTCCATCTTTAATAACATTAGTATACATTTAATTCTCCAAATACAATTCATAAAATTCAAAAACAGAGGAATTGCAAATGATTTGACCAAATGGAAGAATAATGCAACTACATGAGATACTGCTGAGGGGCAAGTATATTTGCCAAAAAGCCTCATAAAGCTTCAGGATTTGGAGGCATGGTGTCCCTTAGAAGGGAAAAGACGGGTAAATACAGTGTGAAGGAAACCAAAGGAAAAATGATTGATGCACTTCCCTGGAGAATGCTAGCAGACTGTCTCAAGCAGAAGCTTGTTCTTGGGATGGAACAGACCCTCTCAGGGGAAAACACATTTCACAAACACCTTTAATATTGTGACTGCTCCCTTTCAAAGTTCTTTCTGGCCATCTTACAAATCAACTATCTGGCCCATCATATGACAAGTATTACTCTCAAAACCAGACCATAAGATCAATGATTAACATTTACTGCTACTGTCTAAACTACAAATAAACAGCTAAAGATCATCACTGAATTTCCAACATGAATGACAAAGACCAAAACAAGTAAACAGAGGAAAATTAGGAAATATCAGCAAATCAGAGAGCAAAAGAAAACTCCAAAAGAAAAGCCAAATCACAACATAAAACCCTATAAAATTCTTCTAGGCATAGAAAATATCACATCCATGAAACTAGAACAAGACATAAAAAATAAAATAATTAGAAAACAATATATAGCTTTCAAAATTAGGAATGAGATCAAGCTAATTTAAAACAAAGTCTCTAAGAATATTAAAATGTAAATCTTCCAGAAATAGAAAAACAAACAAAAATAGGGGTTAAAAAGTGGTATAATAAGTTATAGACAAATGGGCAATATCGGAAGTCAGATACAAGCTGTGAAATTTACTACTTGTTTTAATTTCTGTTTTATCTTGAGCACAATGCATTGGTAAATGCTTCTGAATTATACTTCTATATCTGATAGTGAAGATATCACTCTAATGCCACGACCATTAAATATGATAATATATATTAATTTGATAATTCTTAATCTCCAAACTAATACAAAGCATTCTGAATTATCACTCCCTTTTCCAAACAGGAGATCCTCCCTGCTCTTTGCCCTTCCTGCAGCACTTCCTGGTCAGAGGTGGAGGGGAACTCACCCAGGAAGGAGACAGCTCGGCCTCTGGCCTCATAAGTAGCACACTTTGGTCTACAGCTCGTAAGGCACAGAGAGACTGAGGAGTAGCGGTGACTTGCAGGTGAGCTTGTGAAGCCGGGAGACTTTGTGCTGGGCTGAAGCTCAAACCCACCTGTGAGAAAGAGAAATCATAATCTTCGTACTACTTGGTATTGCAGACCTAAAGCCCACCTCAGTTCTGAGTCATTCGCATATTCAGTATGCAGTTTATTTTGCTAAAATATATCTATTCATATTGCTAAATTATGATCTGCAGAGAGTTAGTCCTGAGGATCTTTGCTTCCTTTCCTTCACCCAGGTTTACTTGACCAATCAGCACTTGGAATAGTCATATCCTGAAGCAACAAATGACCACTGGGAATGACGAAGGTTCTTGTTCATTATTTTTTTTTATTTTATATTAGAGAGAAAAATAAGTAAAAATTTCAAAACAAGATAATAGGAGAGTAACAATGGTTAATACACTGCATATTGTTATCTTTAAATTACTCAGAGTACAAGATGTAGGCATTTAATTGCCAAACAATGTTAGCACAAACCTTCCTTTCAATGAACTCAGAGAAATTAGTAGTATATAATGATCTTATCTTGTGTGTGTATATATATTTTTTTTTGGCTTTTCCCTTCCCTCTTTTCTCCTTTCCCCCATCCCAGTTTCTCTTTCCTTTTGAACAGTTTCTTCCCATTTTGCAATAACTATTGTACATTTTGGATTTTATTTACTCTTTCAGCTTCTCACACTTGGGAGACAATACAGTGTTTGCACATATGAGTCTAGCTTATTTCACTAATGAGTATGGTCTCAAATTGCATCCATTTACCTATAAAAGTCTCTAGTTTATCCTTCTTTTTGACTGAGTAGTACTCCGCTGCATAAAAAGACCATATCCTTTTATTCCATTCCTTGGTTGATGGTCATTTGAGTTGTTTCCAAGATCTAGGTGTTATAAATTGTGCTACTATAAACACAGGTGCACATATATCATTATGGTATGATATTTTTAACTCTTCTGGGAAGATACCCAGTTCATTATTTTTCAGAACTGTTTATGTATTTGTTGTATTTTTCCAAGTGAAATGTCAGTGATTCTAATCATGGATATCTTTCTCTCTCTCTCTCTCTCTCTCTCTCTCTCTCTCTCTCTCTCTCTGACTATCACCTATCATCTGTGCCTATATTCCCCATTTCATTTCAGATGGCTTTAGACAGGGTTATATTTAGAATATACAGCAGACTGTGATTCAAGTGGGCCAATAGGAAGAGAGTAGAACTGTGGTTGTTTGAGGTTAGGGAAAGGGGAAAAAGGAAGGACAATAATGAAAGGAATCAAATTTGCAAATACACAAAATTAATAAGTCCTAGAGATCTACTGTACACCACATATTTAATATTATATTGTGCTCTTAAGAATTTGATAAGCAGATATTTTACCTTAAAGATTATTATCATATGCATACAAAAATAATAAAGAAGACATAGTGTGTTAAAGTGTTGAGAAACCTAGATCTTAGTTTTGGTCCTGCCATAAAATTTGTATGGCTTTCAATGAGTTACTATTAAGACCTCTATTTTTTAGCCATAAAGTAATTTACGTCCTTCTTAAACTCCTATTTGTGCTGTTTTTAAAAGGTTTTGTCATTGATATTTTAAAAATAAATTACCAACCTTGCTGAGAAGACAATTTTCTGTCTCTAATTTTGCAGAATCCGCAATCACTTCCCCATTGGGTAGAATGGCATAGATGAGCATTTGAGTGACAGGAGCCATGTATGACTCCACAGAGATGGACAGGGCAAAGTGACCTATTACTGTGGCACAGAAAGGAAGGGACGAGAGTCATGAGCCAGATAGTGGAAGGAAACCCGAATGACTGAACTATAGACTCACACTGAAGACATTTCTATGTGTACACAGGAACTAGTGGTCTGTATATTGATGGTCTAGTGAGGGTGTGAGAGTAGTGCATGTTATCTTTCTCTAAAAAAAAAACTTAGCTGTAGAAAAAGCATCCACATTATTTTCCCTTCTGGATAATCATATAGTAATCTCTTATGTCTTTTACACCTTAGCAAGGCTAAATAGCATCAGTTAGCTCTTATTACAATAAAGTGATATCAAGTAATGAAGTCACCTCAATTGATGTGACATTTGTAGCTTACAGAAGAGGAAAAACAATGGAGATGATGACCAAGTCCTGATAAAACCCAGTGATGAGACTGCGAAGTACCGATGATTGCAGTGAGGTGTCAATGCTTAGAAATAAACATACTTTTCTTTAAAACTTCTTGTTTGAACGAAATGTTCACAAAACTCACATTTTGTAAGGGAAAATTATGCAACTATATAAATCTCCTTTATTATTGCTCAAATCAAAGATATTAGTAAATCTCCAAAGGGCTGTGTGATTTCTCTTTCTTTCCTTCTTTTTTCAGTCTGGGGATCAAACATAGGGTCTTGTACAACCTAAGCAAGCATTGAGCTCCACTCTTAGGCCTCCACTTATTTTTTTAATCATTCAAACATTAATGTCACTAGAATGACCAAAGGACCAAGGCATACAATATTTAGATCTTATTGGACAAAGAAACAACATACATTTTGCCGTTTTAGTGAAGTTCTTGGTCTGACGACATGAATTACTCACTTAAGGTACCTATAAGAGTATTTTATAATTTTGTATTACAGCACCAAAAATATATATTTAATGGTATTGGATAATGTTCAGTTTGACAGCCTGAGACTCCACAACTCTTAAACTGAGTTAATGATATGAGTGAGAACATCCATTAGGATAGACTGTTTCACGGTGACACACAGGAAGCATCCTGACATCCCTAGTTTGCTCAGTTGTGCAGCATCCCTTGCTGAGCGTGTATGGGTTACAGCCATAGACATATTGATAGATTCACAACACTCACGTTCTCCTGGTTCCATGAGGAAAGCATGAGTTCCAGTTTGAACGATGCTGCCCCTGGCCATGATCTAAATTAAAAAGCATTTTCTCAGTTTATCTGCCCACTTCAGAGACATGTCTCCCATCGATACTCAGTGTTGAAACTCAAACAGCAATATCCAGCACAATGAGAAGTCAAACGGTCAAGAGAGATATGATTAGGAAATCAATGGATTTCAATATTTTTGATCTCACAATCCAATTCAGTTTCTCAACTTGGAGGCAGAACTCACCAGGTAATAGAAGACCATCTGCCTCAGCTCCCCCAAGACTTTTCCATTCAGAATATAATGGACATGAACTGTATGTATTTGGCCACAGAGTAAGGCACCAGCAACAGGCTCAAGGTAAACAAAGCTCTTGCTGAAGGAGAAAACACTGTCAAAGGTATAAATTACTTCTTTGAGTTCTTCTTGAATGCAATAGTATTTAAAACAATGACCCTGCTCCTTGTAGTAGACCTGAAAAAACAAAAAGAAGTACTGTGTTTGTAGACTACCTATCAGAAAGACCTCCTGTTCTAAACTGCATAAGTCCACCTGGTTATATTGTTAGATATTTTTTGGCTTCTTAACGAAAATTGGAGAGAACCATCCCTTACAGCTAGTTAAATGAAATTGTGTTTAGTTTCCTTAATTTCAGAAGATGTTTCTGGAAAGTATTTATACCTATGTATGAAGAAAAGGGAACAATATCTTTTGCATAGACTATTTTCTAAATATAACAAATCCAGAGGAACTAGGAAATCTCATTGAGGAAAACAATTGTGATAAGGTGTTAAATTGATCTCCAGCAAATAGATGTCTCTAAATAGTGAAGCTTCATAAAGTTGTATAAACAAACAGTAGAATCAATGATAGGCAAATGTAACCACTACTCTGATACCATGGACTGGCCTTGTAAGTTTTTGAATCTCTATACCCTTCCGCCTTACAGAACTTACTTGTGAGGCAATTGTATTTTTGCTCTCATACATTATTGGCTCCTTACTAACTCAGGTTTTATCTTTCATTTTGGTGTTGTGGAGTTTTTGTTTGTTTGTTGATTGTTTGTTTGCTTGCTTCTTTACAGTATTGAGGTTGAACATTCTAGGCAAATGCTCTATCTCAAAGCCACATGCCCTCTCAACTTCCTCTTTGTTCATCAAATGACTCTGTGTCCTTCCTCTCAACCTTCAGTCTACTTGGTTTGTATTTCTATTATAATATTCACAGGTGCTACAATATTTCATGGAGATTTCTACCACCAGTAACGTAGGTCTAAAAAATATGGGTCATGATTACTTTTCATAACAAGGACTAGCACAGTGCCCAGCAACTCAATTATGCAATGAATGTCTGCTGTCTGGAGAAATAAACATAATATTTGGGGCAATTTGATAACACTTATATCCATAGTTGAAAAAAAAAGTTATTCTGTTAAACATAATTGTTTGAAAATAGTGACTTGAAAAATATAGAATATAACCAAAATAAAAGAAGATGGTAATCAAGAATATAATATTTAAAAGGACATCTTTAAGGTATGGCAGTTAGTTCTCTAGTCCTTCCTCTAGTACTTTTATTGTTTATCAAAAATGTTTCATAATTCACTCTAAATTAAGGTGATTAGAAATATGAATCTCTTTTTTTCTTTTCTTGAGCCAAGAAGTATTGAGCAGCAATGCTGTTTCCAAGACTTCTCCTTTGTTCTAACTTCCAAACTCACTCTGAAAGTAAGGGAGGAATCCACAATATCAGTGGTATTGATGGAGAACTCCACCAGGCCATGCTCATCTGTGGTAGTATTGGTGTTGTAGTTGGTTGTGTATACTTGGAGGAAGACATGTTCATCTGCCATAGGAACTCCTTTTTTGTCCTCAAGACGAAACTATAATAGAAAAATGAAGGAAGCTGTGAGTTAGATTTGATAGTCCACCCAGGACTATAAGAGCAAAATTCTTTTCTGACATTTCATGAAGACCAAATAACTTCCCTTCATTACTCTAAGTCTGCTTTTAATTTTTTTTATGACCAGGATATATTTATTGAGAGAAAGAAAGCTTCTGTCAGAGAGACAGAAGGGGTCCCGAGTGGGTTGCCAAAAATTTTGGATTTTCGAGAGAATTTTATAGAGTAAAACCATGAGATGAGATGGATCCAAGATGGAGAAAACCTGGGAACTTGAAGGCAAATGGGCATGAGGTGGGACAGAACTATAATCAACCAATAAGATTAATTGTTCAGGTAAAATTGACCAAATCAGGGACGAATAGGGAAGTGACTCATGTAGCAAGCGAGCATTCTTAAGGATCAGTAACTTTTCCTACAGGGGTTGGGATGGTCAAGGTGATCCATACCTATTTAAAATGTCAATCCCTGATGTTTCTACTTAGGGTGTGGTTGTATTTGTTTTGCCTTTTGTCTTGAGATCTGGCTTATAGTGGGAGGTATCTGTCTCCTTCAAGGTCACAAGATATCTGGTCCTCTGTGTTCACTTTCTCAAGAGCCTGCCTATAATATTTCAAACTAACTCAGCTGCCTGTAACATGCCCTTCTCTGAAGAAGTACCCTGAATTGCCACGAGGGAGAAATGGGCGATGACCAATCTGTCTTCTTCAGGCTGAAAGGGGTCGCAGTTGCTGATCGGCAGCCAGAGTTATTCTACTGAGGGTCTATCTAAAGGTCCTCAGTAGACACCAGACAGTTTCATCTTGGGTGAGCATACAGCTCTAAGTCTGGAGGAGACATAGCCAAAAAATTAATTATGCATGGCCCAAATAATAAAATCAACAGAATAATTATGAGTATAGTTAAAAAAGATTTCCATGAAGAGGAGCTAGTAATTGCTTTCCATAAGGAGGAAAAGGATAGGTTCCAGGGAATTTTAGAATCTTACATGTCATTAATTTGTCTTCTAATATCTTAAATGGCTATTGAGATATTAGCAGGAGGATGAGGAAGGTACACAAAGCTTTCAGTTTTTACAATTGCACAAGTACCTCCTGTGTTGTTGGAGTATCCAATATCATCCAAAGTTTGGAGGATTACCTGTCTCATTAATTTTACCTTTTTATTTAGGAGAGAGACCAGCTGCAGTGTTAGTAATCTTTTCTTAACTTGAGGTCTTAAAGGATATTGTCTTCGGTGAGGAAAAATAGTAGAATCTCTGAGATGCATCTGTACTGGAGCAGCTCTTACTGCCCTACCCATTTTACCTTTAGTTGCCCATACGTTAGGATCTATTTCTGCCTTCACAAGGGGAAGACAGTGTACTTGACCAGGGTGCATATATATATTATAGTATTTAAATGTGATAAAATATCTCTTCCTAAAAGGGGAATTGGACTTTCAGGCATAATCAAAAATGAATGTGTAAAAAGAAAGTCATCCCAGTTACAGCCCAAGGGTTGTGAGAAATAGCAAATTACCTCCTCTCTAGTGACTCCTTTCACTGAGGTATGGCAACTAGAAGGAAGGCCAGGATTAAAAAGAAGGACTGAGAGACTTGCACCAGTGTCCAGCAATAGGCTGGTTTCTTTTCTTACCCCACCCCAGCACCAGGGATTGAACTCATGACCTCAAATTGCCAGGTAGACACTTAGGCCACTGAGCTAAATCCCCAGCCCTTAATAGGGTGGTTTCTTTTCCCTCTATAGTCATGATTACCTGGGCTCCTCCATGGAGATGACAGTCCAGCCACAAGAAGAGAGCAGAGAGTGCCTTGGGGCCCATCAGTCCTGCTGGACCAACAGATAGGATGGGTTTGAACTCTGGGGCCTTGGCCTCAGAGGGAAGTCCAACCTCCAGTGATCACCTTTGCAATCAGGGCATGGCCTAGTGGCTTCCTATGACAGTCTTTTAAGGTGGCCTGGCTTATGGCAGTGACAGCAGGTAGATTTCATTTTCAAACTCTTCTTGGAGCCCCACGAATCAGACTTAGGGTCTATTCCTCTTAATGCTGCAACAAAGACAGCCACTTTCTCTCAATCTCTTTGTTTTCTCTCTGTGGCTTCCTCCTCATCACAGTTATAAAATACTGAGGAGGCAATTTTTAACATAGTATCAAGTGAACTATCTGGAGGGAAAAAACCATCTTTTGAAACTTTTTTCTAATATCTGAAGCTAACTGAATAATGAATTTATCTTTAAGAATAATTTGTCCTTCTATTGAATCAGGATCTAGGGACATGTGTTTTATCAATGCCTCCCATAAATGATCTAAGAAGGCAGAGGGGTGCTCCTCTTTCCCTTGTTGAATACCTGATAACTTAAAATAATTGAATGGTTTAGTTCTTACTCTTCTTAGGCCTTTAAGAACACATATCTGGAAGTGTGTTCTGACCCAATCACCCACCTGGTTGTTATGCCAGTAGGGGTCTTGGGTAGGGACTGCCTGGGAACCATTGGGAATTGGTAGTTCCCCTGACTGTCTATATTCTGGCCTTCTAAAATTAACAATATGATATTCATCTCCAAATGCAATTGCAGCTTATACTGCTGCGTGTCTCTCATTAGAAAACAATGTCTGATTTAAGAGTAACATTACATCTTTCCAATCTAGCTCATAAGTCTGAGTAAGTCCTTTAAGGACCTCCATGTACTTGTAGGGATCATGTGAAAATTTTCCGAGGTCTAACTTGATCTATTTTAAGTCCCAGAGAGAAAAAGACACATGAATTCTGGAAGTTCCAGATTGTCTATATACTTCCTGTAAAGGATATTGTCCTTGAGAAGCTTACATAAACTCAGCTAGGGATGGGTATATCCTTGTAGAGACCTGGATTATAGTTGGTCTAGAAGCCTCATCCTTAAGACTGGAAGGGCAAGTATGGGAAACCTTAGGTTCAGTAATGGTGGGGGTAGTTTCGGTTAAGGATATTTTGTCCTCAGGTTCCAAAGGTTTGGAAGGAGCAATTACAGGGTCCAGGGTAGTAAATGCCTTAAGGGCCTGAGGTGCTGAGTCTTCCTGTGGCTCACACTTATGTTTAGAATATAAATAAGAAGTATTTCTCAATGCAAAAAAAGTCTGAGCATAAGACAATTCTGACCATTTTCCCTCTTTTTTACAGTATGCCTCTAGTTGTAAAAGAACATCATAATTAATACTTCCCTCTGCATTCCACTTTGGCTCTAGGGGGTAAGTAGGCCATGCTTGTGTGCAGAGAAATATCAATTGGTTCTTTTTCAACATGGAAGGGTCAAACATCTTCCAGTGCTTAAGAATGTATTCCAAAGGAGTAAGGGGCTTTGGCATTGAGTTACCCATGTCTCCATCCAACAATCTCAGTGGAAGACCTCCAAATGATATAGAAGAATGAAACTCCCAACCTACTAGATGTTCTGCATGAGTTTGGGTTCTCTAAAATTGAAGAATGAATTTTAGGAACAACGGAGGTTATGAGCAGGATATATTTATTGAGAGAAAGACAGCTTCTGTCTGAGAGAGAGACAGAAGGGGTCCCAAGTGGGTTGCCCAGTCTGCTTTTATTTTTCAGGTGAGATCTTTTATTGCTCCCAAGTATACATCATAGAAATTCTCTAATTCTCTGTTTTTCCAGAAAAGTAAAATAGTAGAAAGTATAATGATTATATATGTAATATAGATATATATATATATATAAAATATATTTCAGATCACAGAACTGTAGGACCAGAAAATAACTAAGACAATCTTCTCTTTTCAATTATGAGCCAGACCAGAGACTCACCAGAAATGCTTTCTACTGGACTTTGACATATCCATTAATCATTAATTACTATAACATGAAATGGTCACATTTTCTTATTGTTTGCATTTCTCTACATGTATACATATGGAGAATGAGAGAGCAAAAGAGAGAGAGAGGGGGACAGAGAGAGAGAGAGAGAGAGAGAGACACACACAGAGAGAGAGAGACAGAGAGAGAGAGAGACCAGAATGACTATAGCCATAAGGCAAACACAACTGACCAACCATACACAACAGGAAATACAGGGCAGGGTCCAACATTCACAAAAATTTAAATGTAGAAACAAAATAGGTCTTAGCAGTAACTCACTACCCCTTCCCTATATCTGCTTGATTCCAAGACTGCAGACCCTAGAAAAAACCACTCATTCAAAACCACAGAAGAATTTTTTTTCCTTTGGACACATCACTTTTTTTTCCATTTGTTCTTTTGGGTGTAGGGTTTCTTCAACTTTGCTCTTTTTTTCTTTTATTAATTTTTTTCTTTTATCTTTATCTTTTCTCTTTTTCTTCCTTTTCTTGTCTTTTCTTATTTGTTACTTTTAACTAATTTTACTAATTTCCTTTTATATCTTAATAGGGTCTTCCATCTCACTTGCCACCTTCTCGTCTCTCAACACTTAAATTTTCAAATGTTTCTTCTTTCATTCTTCAATTCCCCACCCCTATTAGTATAACCAATAAGCTTTATTAATATGTAGATATTTTGTTAACTATACTATTACAATTCAATTCTTTTCTTTTGTTAGTGGAGGTGTAGTTGTTGCATTTAGATTTTTGCTGTATGTCAATATTTGGTTTGCCTTTGTGTTTATAATATAATTATAGAACTCTTCCTTGTGGTAAAGGGTGGTACATTGTTGTTTCTTATGGTATATCAACATTCAATTTGTCTTTGACTCTATGAATATTGTTACTGATTTTATTGCTTTTGTCAGGGTGGCATAGTACTTACTATTACTTGTTTTTCTCTGTATCCCAATATCTGGGTTGTCTTTGTGTCACTAACAACACAATGGTTCATTCCTGGAGAACTGGGTGCTGAATCAATTACATCGCACCCTCACCTCCAAATTAATAGAAGTGATTGGGTCTTTGCACAGGAGCAAAGGCCTATACTAGGACATTCCCAGAGTGCTTCACTGTAAAGCAGATGTTAACTGAAGACATCTCCATACTAGCGAAAAAGTCTTCCACTACAATCAAACCACAAACCTAAACATACTTATAAGAAAAAAATAAAGAAACATGAGAAAGCAACAAGATACATCCCAAAACTCCCAACTTTCCTAAATACAATACATGAGACATGAATGAGGGTGAAATCAAAAGCAATAGAGTTGAAACATTCAAAATGATAAAAAGGAAACAAATAGCAATAAGATGCTCAGTGAGCTCAAAGAAGATGTAACTAAACAAACAATGGACTTAGTAAACAAAATGATAGATAAGTTTACAGAAAACAGTAAAAAAAAAAAAGCTAGATGAACTAAGCAAAATGATACAAAATGTAAATGACCATTTTAGAAAGGAATAAGACTTCATGAAAAAACACCAAGCAGAAATTCAGGAGATTAAAAGTTCTGTTGCAAATATGGGGCAGCAGAAGCAATCAGTGTGAGGACAGAGTGTCAGAACAGCGAGATCAGGCTGCTGCCAGAAGCACATTGTTCAAAGACACCTAAAAAACAGTAATAGAATAAGAAAAATGGATCCAAAAGCTGCTAGGTGACACAATGATTAATCTAAGATTAGTTGGAATCAGCAAAAAATCAGAAGACAGCACAAACAGCTTGAAGAATTTTTTACTGAATAATAGCATAAAAGCTTTCAAATATGAGTAGAAATTTTAACATACAGGTAGGTGATTCATTTAGAACTCCAGATATCTGTGATCAGAAAAGAACTGTGTGACATATCATGGTCAAAATTCCAGAGTTCTCAAACAAGGACAAAAATCTTAAAAGCTCTTAGAGCAAAGCAACAACCACTTATAAAGGTAAACCCAACAGAATTTCAGCAGACTTCATAACACAAACTTCAAAGGCCAGGAGAGCATAGAGTGACATGTTTTAAGCCCTAAAATAAAACAACTTCCAACCCAGAATGATAGATCCTGAAAAACTGTCTTTCAATTGATGGAGAAATAAGATGTTTCCATAACAAAGAGCACGTTTAAAAATCATAACCACCAAACTAGCACTACAAAATTTGTCAAGCATATCTTACAAGCATAATGAAACTAACAATGCCAAAAAGTCTAATGGAATGCACCAGGCAGGATGGGGGGAAAAAAAAGAACAAGAACCAAGTAAATAATGAAATGACAGGGCTAAGTAAATAGCATTCAGAAATGGCAATGTGAATAATCTCAATTCCTAAATCAAAAGACAGATTGGCAAAATGGATCAAAAAACAAAACAACTGTATTCTGTATGCAAGAAACATATTGAATCCAAAAAGAATTTCAGAGACTAAAAATCAAAGGATGAGAAACAATATTCCATGCAGTGCTAACTGAGAAAAAAACAGTAGCTATCCTATTTTCAAAGCACACTTCAAGCCAAAATTGATCACAAGAGTCAGAGAAAGTCATGACATATTAGTTAAGGGAACAATTCAACAGGAAATAATAACATCTATAAACATATGTGCACCAAACACTGGCAAACCCAACTTCATAAAACAAACACTGTAGGAAATAAAAGATCAGATAAATCAACACAATTACAGTGGGGAACTTCAATATCCCACTTTCACAAATACATAGATCAACTGAATGAAAAAATCAACACAGAAATATGAGTGTTGAAACAAATCTTTTTTAAAAAATGGACTTCATAGATTTGTACTTACTGGTCCACTTAACTTTATTTTAAAAATGCATTTCATAGATGTATATCAAGTGGTCTACTTAGTGGTTCAGAAACACACAAAACTTTCCCCAAAATAGATACTACTCACTAAGCGTGTTAAATACAGGCAAAAAAATTGAAATTATCCTGTGCATGTTATCAGGTGGTAGTGCTTTGAAACCACAAATCAATGGCAAATGAAACTACAGAAATTATACACACATTCACATGAAAACTAAACAATACTATCTTGAAAAACTAGTGAGTCACAAAAGGAATCAAAGAAAATAGCTCCTAAAATCACCTGAGAGTGTAGCAGCTGCAGCTCTGGGCCTGGTGAGAGCTGAAGGTGCACACAGCAAATTTCACCTAGCCATGCAGTTTGGGACCTCGCCAGCAGACCAGTAGGGACCTGTGCTAATTACACCATCAGCCCAGGACATTTGGAGCATTGCTGGGGTCCTGCCTGGGCTCCACCCAACCACGCCAGAGCAGCGTAGCAGCCACAGCTCTGGGCATGGTGAGAGATGAAGGCACGCACAGTGAATTTCACCTAGCCGTGCAACTTGGGACCTTGCCAGCAGCCTGGTAGGGAACTGCACCAATTCCACCATCAGCCCAGGATGTTTTTAATGTCCCTGGGGTCCTGCCTGGGCTCCACCCAGCCACCTGGGAGCAGTGTAGCAACTGCAGATCTGGCCCTGGCAAGAGCTAAAGGCACACACAGAGAATTTCATGTAGCCATGCAGCTTAGGACCTCGAGAGCAGGCTGGTAGGGACCTGTGGCAATTCCACCATAAGCCCAGGACATTTGCAGTGTCCCTGGGTCCTGCCTGGGCTCTGCTCTGCCACTGCCCAGCAACAGAGAAGCCACAGTGATACTCTTGGCTAGAGCTGAAGGCATTCACTGTGAATTTCACCTAGCCTTGGAGCCTCTTAACTTTGCATGTTGGATTCACCTGCCACAGTGGAATACAGGAAAATGACAAAATGAAAGAGCAAAATGCAGTCTCACAACTCCTGTCCATCTCAAACAAGCCAAAGACACACAGATATAGAAGAAAGTATAAGTCACACACCTGAAACTTCTGAAATGATATCAACTGGAGGAAAGAAACAACTTCATGAAGCTTTAAAGGAAATCAGATTAGAAATCATTTCCCAAGTAAAACAAGAGATGATAAACGTGATGAAAGAAATGCTAACACATCTAAAGAAGATATAGTTGGAAAAATAGAGGAACACTGCAAAAGGATGGAAATCCTGAATGAACAATACAAGAAAGAATTAGAGTGCATGAAACAGTTTCAAAGAGATATCCAGGAAATCAAGAATGCCATTGAAAGCTAGAAAAGCTGCCTCAATGAATGAGAAAATAGACTTTCAGACCTTGAAGACATGATTGCAGCTAGTGAGGAAGAAAGGAAACAACTTTTAAAAATAACAAGGAATCAGGAAATAGCAATTCAGCAGTTGCAAGATGATGCAAAGAAAAAAATATAAGACTGATAGGTATAAATGAAAAAGAAGGAGAAAACAGAAATAGTATAAAAACACTATTTAAAGAAGTCATAGCACAAAATTTCCAAAACATGGGAAAGGAAACTGACATACAGGTAAATGAAGCATATACAACTCTAATTAGCCATAACCAGTATAAATCAACCCCCAGACATATAATAATCAGTATCCCAGAAATTAAGCATGAGAACAGAATATTAATAACTGTTAGAGAAAAGAAGCAAATCACCTGTAAAAAAAAGCCCATCAGAATCACAGCAGACTTCTCAACACAAACAATGAAGTCAAGAAGACTATGGAGTGAAGTATTCCAAGTCCTAAAGGAAAACAACTTCCAACCCAGACTGATGTACCCTGCAAAACTATCCTTCAAAATTGATGGAGAAATAAGCTACTTCCATGACAAAGAGAGGCTGAAGAACTTCATGACCACCAAACCACCCCTGCAAAGAATATAAAAGATACTCTACATAGACATGAAAAGAGCTATGGCGTCAAGATCAACAGAAGAACACCAAGCAGGGTGAACAATTAAGTAGAGGGAAAAGGTAAAGAAAGCACCACACAGAAAAGATGGCAGAACAGTAAGCAGCAGAGTAAACAGTCTCTCTGAGAGAAACACTTCAGATGCTGGAATATAACATCATGGAGAGGACAAGAAGGAAGGAAGTGGGTCCCCTGGACCCAGGAAGAATCTAAAATATGAATTGAAGCCCACAAAGAGAATAAAAGGAATTTAAATGAAGAAGAAGGTGGTGGCTGGCAACACCTTAGCCTGGAGCCGGATTCACCCTGCCAGAAGAGCTGCAGAGCCTGCAGATTCACAGTCACAGTTGTGGTCCTGGTCATGGTTGCCGTCATGGTTGCAGCTGTGGTTGACCCCAGAGGTCTCTGCAGAGAGGCGTGTGGGTGAAGGAGAGTGGTGGACACAGAGATCTGCGCTGGCTGCTGGTGAGTGCTTGGAATTCCACACCCCCACCCCATGGGAGAGAGTGATGGGCCAGGCTCCATCTTGGAGTCAGGCAGGTTATGCCCAGGGCCAAGACTGCTAACCACTTCTGGTGGTAGCACCAGGATGTGGGCGGACCTGCAGAAGTTGCTTGGACCATGGCCAGAAAAACCAGTCATTCAGGAGCTCCAGGTTGTGGGCAGACTGCGGAAGCTGATTGAACCAAGATCCACTCCCGTGCACATTTCAGGCAACATCGCGTAGGTTCTTAAACAGCTTAGATTTGCAGGGCCTGAACAGGTCTCACACTCCCATGCAAACCCTGGGTGGCTTGGTGCTGAGCTCAGTGCAGAGACACAGGCGCCCAGGGTCGGATGTATGTAGCCAGCATTGGCTAGAAAAGACAAACAGTCTAGCTTTGGAGAAGTTGTGGCCAGTGCTGGGGAGCCTGGGACCATGCTATTCAGGTATGTGGAAGAAATCAAGAATATGCCAAGATGAAGAGGGAGAGGACAATCTCTGGCATCCAACCCAAGCAATGCAATTCCACAAAAGGAAAACATGGAGATCGAGAATTGTACACCTGAAATGTCTGAAGTGCTCTCAATTGAAGTGAAGAAACAACTTCAGGAAGCTATAAGAGAAATTAGAACAGAAGTTCTATCCCAGGTAAAACAAGAAATGAAAACCATAATAAAAGAAATACTAAGCATCTCTAAAGAAGACACAGATAAAAAAATAGAGGAGCATAGGAAAATGAGGGAAACCATGAATGAACAGCATAAGAGAGATTTAGAATGTATGAAACAGATTCAAAGAGATATCCAGAAAATTAAAAATGTATTCAAAAGCTGGCAATTTCACATGAAGGAAACTAAAGACAGACTTTCAAAGGTTGAAGACAGTATTGCAGCCTATGACCGT
>RJWT010015998.1:0-20111 GCA_004365215.1 Cuniculus paca | reverse complement strand
AAAAAATTGAAATACTTAGGAATCAACCTAACAAAGGAAGCAAAAGCTCTATTCAATGAAAATTACAGTACTCTGAAAAAAGAAATTGAAGAGGATCTTGGAAAATTGAAAGACATTCCATGCTCATGGAGAGGAAGAACAAGCACTGTGAAAATGGCCATTCTCCTAAAGTTATTTTACAGATTTAATGCAATCCCCATCCAAATACCATTAGCATACCTCACAGATCTAGGGAAATCATTCTTAAAATTTATCTGGAACCAGAAGAGACCTAGAATAGCAAAGGCACTTCTGGGCAGCAAGGGCAGGGCAGGAGGCATCAAAATCCCAGACTTGAAATTATACTTCAAAGCTACTGTAATCAAATCAGCATGGTACTAGAATCAAAACAGACCTGAGGCTCAATGGAATAGATAAAACCCCAACTACAAACACACTCAGCCACCTTATCTTTAACAAAGGGGCCAAACATGTTCACTGGGTGAAAAAGAGCCTCCAGTGGTGCTGGAAAAATTGGCTTTCCATATGCCAAAAACTAAAACTAGACCCAAGCCTATCATCATGCACTAAAATGCAGTCAAAATGGATCAAGGATCTAAATATTAAAACAGAAACACTAAATCTGCTGGAAAACAAAGTGGGTAGAAATCTTGAAAACATAGGGTAGGTGGCGAATTCATGAACAAAAGTCAAACTGCATAGGAAACACTTCTCAGAATCAACAACTGTGATTTTGTCTTATTAAAAAGATTTGGATGTCAAAAAAAAATCTCCAACAGAGTGAAAAGAAAACCCACAAATTGGAAACATATCTTAGTCAACTATCCTTCAGTCAAAAGTCTTTTATCTAGAACATATAAAAAATTCAAAACAATCAGGACCCCGAAATTCAAAGTTCCAATCCAAAAATGGGCATCTGAGATGAAAACACACTTCTAAGCTGAAGAAATATGAATGGCAAATAAATACATGAAAAAATGTTCAGTATCATTGGTCAATAAAGAAATGCAAATTAAAACAACTCTGAGACTCCATCTCACTCTAGAAAGAATGGCCAGGATCAAGGAAACCACCAATAACAAATGAGGAGGTTGTGGGGAAAAAGGAACCCTTCTCCACTGTTGGTGGGAGTGTAGACTGATGCAGCCACTGTGGAAATCAGTCTAGAGGTTTCTCAAAAAGCTAGGATTGGAAGTCCCATTTGACCCAGCTATTCTGCTTCTGGGCATATTCCCAGAAGAATTGAAATCATCATACCACAGTGATAAACGTGCACGCATGTTCACAGCAGCACAATTTGTAATAGCCAAATCTTGGAAACAAGCCAAGTCCCCATCAATTGCGGAATGGATAAAAAAATGTGGTACTTTTACACATTGTAGTACTATTCAGCTATAAAGAAGGATCACATTGAGACTTTTTTAGGTAAATGGATGTGACTTGAGAACATACTCATAAGTGAAATAAATCAAACTCACATGTGTAAACACCACATCATCTCTCTAGTGTAAGAAACTGAAAAACTCGATAAGATACAAAATCCCCAATAAATATGGGGAAAAGGTTCTGAAGTCCAATAGTGCTTTTATTCTTTGATTTGATTAGTCTGTTTTCTACTATTTGATTGCAATATGTGAGAAGATATGAACAGCTTTTTTGAAGAAAACAGAGGACATTAAGGTAGCTATTATTGATTTCTTATTGTCTGATTTGAAAGCCTTTAATGCTGTCACTCTTTTGTATTAGCTGGTTTTATGTTATTTTGTTTTGTTTGAGGTTACTGTGTGTGAATGTATGAACAACCATTTCAAAGAAAACAAGAGACACTAGGGTAGCCATTGTTAATCTCCTATCATGTTTTGAAGACCTGTATTCCTTGCAGTGTTCTGCTCTGAAATGCTTTGTTGTGTTTAACTCTGTTCTGTTTTGTTTTGTTTTATTCTCTTTAAAATAAAAAAAGATACACAGTATTACGAGTTTTTCCTTAGGATATTATTTACATGAAATATGACTTCATTACAAAATTAGATTCTTTTTATTAATAGTAATAAAATTCTTGTTTTTTTAGGAAATATTTGATATAATGGAAAAATGATGGCACTTTGTTTTGGATAAAGTGTTTATTATAACATATTTATAAAACATGTATCAATGTCTAATTATATTGATTTTTTACATAAATGCAGTTGGCACCTTTGTGGGGCAAAAACCCAAAAACAAAAAACTAAAAAGAAAAACTCTTTAGCTTCATTAAGATCTGGTTAAAAACAAAGTATATGCATTATCCAGTATGGAGAATTTGAAGGACTCTTTTGGTAATTTTAAGGAAGTTTGTTCTTACCTCTTCTATTCTATGCACAGAGAAATCCATACAAGGCTAAAACTTCATAGCACAAAGAATAGAAAATATATCATCTGACCTTATACCACTAAGTCAGAAATAACTACTTTGACATAAGAGTAACTCCAAGAAAACCAAATTTTCTGATAATATCATAATAATTCTTGGTACACTTGAAAGTTTATGTGTAATCACAAGGTTGTGCCCTTTCAACAGCAATCAATGATACAACCTCCAAATTATGAAAAATAAAAAGAGATGATGTGAAAATGGGTACAGGCATTATAGGAAACTGTATGCAGATACCTTAAACTTTGAACTACCATATGATATGACCACACCTCTACTAAGTATACATAAAAAGGAAATGAAAACAGTAAGTTGAAAATAATTCCTCACTCTCATGTTCTTTGTACTACTATTTACATTAGCAGAAAAATGTAAACAATGTAAGATTTACCTTTTGACAGAAGAAAGAAGAAAGAAAATGTGCTATATATACAATGGAATACTATTTACTGATAAAATTAATGAAGTTCTTTTACTCATGACAACATGAGTAGAACTATAGATCATTACATTGAGTGAAATAAACCAGGCTTGGAAAAGTGCTGAATGATCTCACTTGGATTAGTCTCTCCTCTGTTGTTGGGACAAAAAATATCTAACAAATATAACTTAAAGGAGAAAATGTGTATTTACCTCATGATTTCAGAGATTTCTGTCCATTGTCTGCCAACTGAGGCATGAACCTCATTACAGCAGGGTTTGACAGAAGAAAACTTCTAACCTCATGACATCCAGAAAGCAAAAAGAACAGGAAGAGCAACAGAGGGAAGATGTAACTTTCATGGACACATGCCCAGTAACCTGCTGCGCCCATCCCGACTCCACCTCCTAACAGCATAATCAGCTCTGAAATCATCGATAGACTAACTCATTAATGTGATTAGTGCACCATGATCTAATCACTTTCTAAAGTCTCTTCTATGCATACATAAGCTTTTGAGAGACATTTTTGATTCAAATCATATCATTACCTATATGATGAATATAAAATAAATTGATTTCATAGAAGTTCAAGGCGAATAATGGAAGGATAGGGGATGAATGGAGAAATGTTGGTCAATAGAACTAAGTCACAGATAGAAACAAGAAGTCATGTGATACTGTTGCACACTAGGGCACGGTAGATAACAATATTGTACTGTACATTTGAAAATGCTAGAAGAAAGGAATTTGAGAGTTTTTAGCATGAAGAAATTATAAATGCTTGAACAGATAAATATATTATAATCCTTATTTAAACGTCATGTAATGTATGTATGCATTGACATTTACATGGTACTTCATCAGTACATACAATTTTATATTTTTATGTTTCAGCCACAAATAAGTTTAAAAAATAAAGCAAACAGAGCTGAATAAGATAGAGAAGCTCTCTAAATGATAACTCAAAACTCAAAAATAATGCTCACCTAACTGCAAATGATAAAAATGTAATACATTAAATGGACCAAGAACAACATTTGAATAAGTAGTAATCATGATGATATAGCAACAACATGGAGATAGCCAGGCCAAGAGGTAAAATTGTAGGTGAGAAAGAGTATAAAACTAAAAATTCACACATTGGAGAAATATAGTTTGCAAAAATTGTTCAGTTAAGGCATTAAATAAATAAGGCAACAAACATCAACCACTTAAATGAAGGGACTAACATGCAGGATGCTAAGAAATATTTTCTACAATTTTCAGTACACAGGGAAAAAATAGATAGTAGAAACAACTTTTGCAAGGCCAACATCTAAGCTTTATTAGACAGGTAATTCAATGTGGTTATTACAAATATGAGCAGAGTGAAAGGACACTCATTAAATGATATGATGACAATGTCTTATCAAATAAAGGTTGTCAAAAAATATAGGAGATTATTTTAAAATGCTGAGTGGAAATGCCAGTGTTGGAAATTACTATTCCACACAGGTATTCAATAGTAAGCTTAAACTGACAGAAGAAAGGATCTATACTTGAAGATAGATTTATAAAGATTATATAATATGTAAACCACAGAGAAAGATTAAATGGGAGAATGAAGTAAGCAGTACCCTAATGTGGAGGAATATGATGTACAAAATATAAATGCAATAGAATTGTTGAAGAAAAGAGATAGATAAATATTTGAAGGAATAATAACAGATAATTTGCCAAACAGGATAAAAAACTTTATTCTAAACAGCACAAAACATTATATAACCTAATACCAACTAACATCAAATAAAATATACAAAGGAATTCACATTCAAACACAACATGGTCAAGCATCTGAAATAAAAGCAGAGAAAATTTTGAAAGCAACAATAGAGAATCGAGTCTTCACATGCAAATGAACCCCAATTATAATGATAATCACATCTTCGAAAACAACAAAAGAGCAAGAGGATGAACTGAATTAACATTGAAAATATTTTAAAATCCACTAAATTAACGATGTCACAAAAAAATCAAGCTACCGTTCTAAATTACTGTCCCTCATGTGCCTTAAAAATATGTTTATATGAAGTAAAATGATTTCAAATATGTAACTCAAGTAGATACAATGTATGTGACTGCAATACCACATGCAACACACACACACTCACACACACACACACACACACACACACAGCACACAGATAAATCAGGGAGATTAAAGTTTCTGTAGTTCACCAGGACTAAGTTTTTGTAAAATTTAAAGTAGATTCTAGTTAAAGTATATAATGTAAGCCTTAGTAACTGAAAATAATAATAAAGCAAAATAAAACAAAATAAGATACGTTTTAAGTCATACTTGAAAATACAAAGACATAAAAAAGTCTAATGTGTAAGCATGTAACAATATAACATCAAAACTAATAAAACTGTCAAAAGTAAAATAGAGGAAAAGTAGATAACTGCAACTTAATTAGAGACATCAAGGGAAATTAAAACCAGTTTGTACTAAATAAAAATAAATTTCAGCTTATCAAATTATGCAAAAGTAGTGAGAAATGTATATTACTAAATCTGTATTAGAGTGAAGAAAACTCTAATATGAAGGCCTTGTCTTTCATTTAGGACACTAGAAAAAGAAAAACTAACTACAAAGTAAAAATAAGGAAATAAATAATAACAAGTAAAGCAAAAATCAGTGACTTGAAAACACAAAGTTTACAAAGAAAGCACGAAAACCAGAAGCTAGTTCTTAGAAAAACTTAATAAAATCAATAAGTTTCTTCTCTGATTAACCAAAAGGACAAGAGAGGAGACACTAATTGATAATACCAGAAAGGAGAAAGATAATACCTATTGGCCCATTGCTATAAAAAGAAAAATAATGGAATACTTTTAAGCACCCTATTACCACAGTTTGATAATCTGGTTGAAAATAACCAATTCCTTGAGAGTGTCTAACAAAATTCATGGTGAGGGGTAGAAATAATGATTTTTTTTAAAAACAAAACTAATAAAATTCAAGCAATTATCAGTTACACAACAGAAAGCACAAATAAAATAAACATGGATCCATTGGTGACATATAAAATATTTATGGAAAAAATTATGTATATTCTTCACTATCTCTTCAAAAAATACAGACACCAAGGAAATATTTTCAGCTCATGTGTCTTAGTCACTTTTCTCATTGCTGAGACAAATATACTCAACATCCAAAGTTAAAGGAGGAAAGGTTTATTTGGCTCACAGTTTGTAGAAGTTTTAGTCCAGAAATCGCTGCCTCCAAGGCAAGGTGGTTTGGCAGATGGCTGTCTCAGAGAACAGTCCACGGTTCCCACAAGGTAGCACAAGTAACAAGGAAAAGAAACAGGACTCTTTCTGTCCATATATTATATGGAGCTACTCATCCTAGGATGAGTGTAGTACTCACACCTTGAATCCTAGCCAGCAATTATGGAAAATCAATCAGTGGACTGATTTACTAATCATACATCCTTAATTGCAGCATCACACATTCTAGATTCAGTCACTTCCAAAAAATCTCCCTCTCAAACTGCATGGAGCTTTGTGGGTACATCTAGACACAAACTATAGAATCATGTTATCATAATATCATTGCTCTAATATCAAAACAAACAAACACATGAAGAAAGGAAAAAAGATGCCAATATCTATCTCTCTTGAACATTCATGCAAAACTCCTCAACCAGGTACTGGCAAATTGATTCTCAAGAAATTATCAAATTGAATATATACTACAATCAGGTAATAAACATATACAAAACCAGTTCTATATTTGAAAATTAATGACTTTACTCCACCATATAAAAAGCTTAAACAAAAATCACGAGATCATATGACCAGATAATCTTTAAACCCATGTACATGAAAAATGTACTCGCAAAAGTGCATATTTTATGATGACATTTACACCACGTGCTCACATTAGGCAAGTTTTCTGACAGAAAGTAGATTAGTGATATCTTTGGCATGAAGATGAACTTGGACTGGGAAATCACTGTTCATTGGCATGGAGTTTTCTTCAAATACTCTGAAATTAGACTGTTGTAATATTTGTACAGACATAAATATACTTAAAATAATTTTTTGTGTTTCAAATGAGGCTACCATATGGTATGTGAATTACATCTGAATATGTTCTTAAAATTTTACCAGTGCAGCATATATTTTATTCAATCTTTTGAAAACCAGAATTTTGATTTAATATCTCTATTTTCATTTATTTCACTTATTTCAAAGTTATGTCACTGTAACATTGCACATTTTTATTAGGATATTCTCCTTATGTTTTTGTTAAGATTGTTTAAGCTCCTTATTAAAGCATAATTACTCATTTTATTCTTTTGTTACTGATGAATGAGAGAATATAGTATACTTTTGGGTAGAGTCTTGTCTATATATTGTGATGTTTTATCTAGACTAATTTCCTTGGCTTTGTTACTGTCTTTATTATTATTTTTCTCCACTGGTCCTTTAGAAAAAACATGTTTCAGCTTTTCAGTGAATATTTTTAAACTTATAGTTAGTTTCAATTTCAAGTATGCATTAAACATACTAACTGTGCTGTGCATTTTCCCCTTTAATATGTTAGATTTTGTGACAATTTTATAAAACGTTTTAATAAACAATCAATAGAAATTTTACCATGCAATGAAATCACATGATAAATCAGTTTTGAAAAAGCACTTTGGAACAATCTTCAGCAATCATCTATCTTACTTCATCATAGACTAATTCTATCATAAAAAGGACTGTAAACAAAAATTTATAATAATATAATCCATTGATGATTTACAGAGGCCACTATAGTCTGACTCGGAAAGATAGATAAACTTCCTTTTTCTGAAAATGACAGAGCTTCACCTTGCTATGAACATGTGGAAACTTTGGAGAGAAAGCACATTTTGTGCCCTGAGGTGTTAGGTCCAGCAGTAGACCCATCAACTCAAATCTAAAATTGTATCAGAAAGTAGTGTCAAGTTTGTCAATCATTAGATTTCCATATATCTACAATAATTCCTGAAGTCCAGATGAGCAATCTCAACTATAAAGCAGAAACTCAGATTCATCATGAGTGGAAAATAAAACAAATTTTAATGCCAATACCCAGAAAAATGTTTAGCACTTCCAGTAGTTCTTATACCAATTTCAACAAAACAAGCAAAGTAAACAAATTGGATAAAATTTTGTGTCCTTGAAGACCTTGTCATTTTTTTCAGTTTTAGCAATTATTTAATATGTCATTTATGGAAAACTGATGATTAGTAGTTGTGTTTTAAATTTTTATGTTTACTCTCCGTTAATTAGGTAATGAAATTTATTGACATATAAAATCACAGAGCAAATTTTTACTCAATGGTCTTAACATCGTGACCTGACAGACAGTATTCCTGCTATAAAACTCAAAAACTTAACACTCAGCATGTGACAATATCTTAACTAGACTACTGTTTAGATAAAAGAACATATCTACACTTATATAAGGCAGATGGTACTTTTCATTACAAAATAAAATGACAGAAAATATTGTTTATTTAATGATTCACTCATGAGGTTTCAAAACAGGGACAGTGAAGCATACATATCTATGTAAACTTTTGTGAGAGTAAAGAACTGGATAGATAAGTTCAAGTTTTAGAAATATAATATTTTAGCTGGACATGGTGGTGCACACCTTAATACCAGCACTTGGGAGACTGAGGGATAAGGTCACTGCAAGTTTGAGGCCAGCCTAGGATACATAGTGAGTTCAAGGCCAATCCAAACTGTATAGTAAGACCCTGTTTCAAACAAAAACAAACAAACAAACAAAAGAAATACGATGTTTCTCTGTTCTAAAACTTTAGGGGCTATTTCTAATGATAAAATTTTCTTTACTTGATTTTTTAAAATATTTTTGAAAAAAACTCATGGAATTATATTTCATAATGTTTTAAGGTAATTTAAAGTAAAAAATGAAGCCAACTAGGTAACTGAAATTTTAAAAAATCAAATGAACTAATACTGTTAGGGAAAATATGTCACATCTCTATAGGAGATATCAGAGAACACACTGACTAAAAGTAATAGAAAGTCTAAATCACAAATACAACAAGTAAAAGGCAAGCATTTTAAAAAGAGAAAAGTTGAAAGACATTTATTGATTTGCATATGTTGAACCATACCTGCATCTCTGGGATGACTCTTTCTTTGTCACAGTGTATAGTCTTTTTGATGATTTGATGCACTGTGTTTGTCAATAGCTTATTGAAGATTTTTGCATCTATCTTTATTAGACAGATTGGGCTGTAATTCTCTTTTACATTTGGGTCATTCTCTGGTTTTGGTATCAGGGTAATGCTTGCTTCCAGGAATTAATTTAGGAGTATTATTTCCCTTTTCAATTTCATTGATGAGTTTGAGGAATATGGCATTAGATCTTCTCTTAATTTCTTGTAGAATTAAGCAATGAATATATTAGGACTTGGGTTTTTCTTTGTTAGAAATTAAAAACAATTTCAATTCTATTGACTGATATTGGGTTATTTATAATGTTTATATCTTCTTGATCCAGCTTTGATAATTAATATGTATCTAGAAATCTGTTGATACCTTCTGTGTTTTCCGTCTTCTTAAATTTTCTCAAAGTAGGTATTGATGATTTTCTCAATTTCTGCAGAATCCACTGTGACTTCACCCTTTTCATATAAATGTATGAAATGTATGTAAATTGAACCTTTTCTCCTGTTTATTTTATAAAGTTGGCTAAGGTTTTATCAAAATTTTTAACACTTTAAAGAACCAACTCTTAATTCATTGATGCTTTGTACTGTTTTCTTAGTCTCAGTTGCAGTGATTTCTGCTCTGATCTTTATAATTTCATTCCTCATCTGAATTTTGGGCTTGACTTTTTTTTTTAGCATCTGAAGTTCAACATTAGGTTGTTTATTTGAGCTCATTCTCTTTTCCTCTTGTGAGAATTTGCCAGTATAAATTTCTCATTTAGGTCTGCATTCATTTAATTGCATAAGTTCCAGTATATTGTATCAACATTAACATTTAATTGTAGATAACCTTTAATTTCTTCTTTTATTTCATTTGTGACCCATTGGTTGTTCAGTAGGGTGTAGTTTAATTCCCAAGTGTTTACAGAGTTTTTGTGGTTTCTTTTGCATTGGCTTTCAATTTCATTGCTCTGTAGTATGATAATATGCATAGAATAATTTCAATTTCTCTATGAACCATAATGTGGTCTGTTTTGCAGAACATCTCATGTGCAGCTGAGAAGAATATGTGATCTGATTTTGTAGGGTGGAACACTTTGTATATATCTATTAAGTCCATTTGTTCAAAATTTGGTTAAGTTCTAATATTTATTCACTCATTTTTTGTCTACTTTACCTATTTGTGAAAATGGGTATTAAGATACCCCATTATAATTGTGTCAATGCATATTTGATCTTTCAAGTATTTTAATATCTGTTTCATATAGTTGGATGCACCAGTATTTGGTGCATATATATTTATGATTGTTATGTCTTTCTCTTAGTGTTTTCCCTTAACAAATATGTAGTGATCTTTACTTGAAGTTCATATTGTCTGCAAGTAAAATAGCCACATCTGCTTTTTCCAGATTCCTATTGCATGAAGTATTTCCAGTCTTTGACTTTCAGTCTATGAATTTATTTTGGAGTTAAATGTGTTTCTTTTATGCAGCATATTGTTGGATCTTGTTTGTTGATCCATTTTGCTAGGCTGTCTTTTCTGATTGGAGAATTGAAACCATTTGCATTGATGGTTATAGCTGATATGCATTGGCTTATCTTTATTATATTATTTTCCTGTTGTTGGTTCTCTGTTTTTCCCTTCTATTTAACTGCTTGCCTTCTTGTTGACTTCTTTCTACTGGTGTTCTTGGAGTTGTGGTCTCATTATATCGTTCTAAAATATCCTTCATAACATGTTGTAGAGACAGTCTGGTGGTCATAATTTGTTTCTGTTGTTCTTTCTCATGGAAGTATCTTATTTATCCACTGGTTTTGAAAGATAGTTTTGCAAGGTACATCATTATATCAATAGAATCAAAGACAAAGTTGTATAAGCATCTTAATAGATGCAGAAAAAAAATTTGATAAAATACCAATATCCATTCATGATAAAAAGACTCTAGAAGAATTGGAGTAAATGGTCTTTATCTCAATCTGACAAAAGTGATCTATGAGAAACAAATAGCTAATATCATACTGACAGGTCAAAAATGGAAAGCTTTCATTCTAAAATAAGGAAAAAGACAAGGATATCCACTATCATTACTCCTACTCCACTATCACTACTCCACAATCATCAATGTAGTTCTGGAAACATTAACTAGAGAAATTAGATCTGAGAAAGAAATAAAAGAAATAAAATAGGAAAAGAAGTTAAATTGTCATTATTTGCAGATGATATGATACTCTACGCAGAAGACCCAAAAAACTACACAAAAAAGACTTTTAGGCTTAACATCCAAATTTAGGCACATAATTGAATACAAGATCAATTCTCAAAAATCAACAGCATTCCTATATACAAACAACAAACTCACCAAGAGAGAAATTAGTGAAATCGCAATTTTCATAACAGCTTTGAAAAAATTATTTAGAACTCAATCTAAGGAAGTGAAATATCTTTACATTGAAAACTACAGTACTCTGAAAAAGGATATCAAAGAGGTCAGTAGAAAACAGAGAGCTAGCCCTTGTCCTTGAGTATGAATTGCCCACATAGTGAAAATTGCCATAATCTCAAACCTGTTACACAGATTCAGTGCAATTCTGATCAAAATACCAATACACAAAATTAGAGAAAAATATGCTGAAATGTATTTGGAACCAGAAGAAACCCAGAATAACAAAACTTATTCTGGATATCAAAGGCAAGTCAGGAGTCATCAGAATCCGTGACTTTAAATCATACTACAAAGTCACTGTGATAAAAATGGCATGTCTTATGGTAGCCATTGCTGATTTCCTGCCATCTTGTTTTGAAGTCCAAATGCTTTCATACTTTGTTTTGATTGGTTTTAGTCTGTTTTCCATTATTTGATTTCGGTATGTGTGAAGCTATGGACACTATTTTGAAGAAATCAAGAGACATTATGGTTGCCATTGTTGATTTCCTCTTGTCTGGTTTTGAAGGACTGTAATAATTTCATTCTTTTCTTTTGATTGGTTTTTTACCATTTTGTTTTGTTTGAATTTATTGTGTGTGTAGGTATGGACAACTATTTCAAAAAAAAATGAGAGACATTATGGTAAGCACTGTTGATTTCCTGTTGTCTTGTTTTGAAGTCCTGTGTTGCTTGCATTGTTCTGTTCCAATCTGCTTTGTTTTGTTTTATTCTCTTTAAAATATATAAAAAACAAAAAAACATGTCCAGTTGACCCTTGACTTATGAACTCAATTTGTTTGTGAGGACTAATTGTAACTCAAGTTGATTGTAAATCAAGACTATGTTTTCCATAAGAAATAATGGAAATACCTATAATGAATTCCAAACCTCTCAAATCACCCCTCAACTAATCTTTAACAATAAAAAAGGGTTATATAATGTGCCTAATGTACCATTCACACCAATATTTTTGTAGTGTATTCACCAAAATTATGTGCTTAGTTCACCAGAAATAAGTTCATACTCTACTCAATGTTCAGGTTGACCTCTTTGGGTTGCAGGGAGGGAGGATGAAATGCAAAGTGGTTGTTGTTTGGGAGCAAAGTCCCTGTTCAGAAGAACCTCAGGAGTCTCGCTCCCAGCTGTCCTTTTTCTCCTTCACAGAGTCTATAACCCACTATGACCTGCTTCTGGCTCACTGTGTCTCAAGCTTTTCAGGAACAAAAACTGATCTAAGATGGTCTATTTCTGTCTTCTCTTTACAACTCTTCTGTAGTATGACATGACATTGTCATTAGGCAAATGAATGCAATTATTGTGTCTTTTTTTTTTCCTGTCCAGGTGAGTCTTCCATAGAAATGTTTGTAGCTCTGTCTATATTTTCAGGATTTATCTCAGAATAACTTTGCTGTACTGATTGTTGATACTCTCTCTCCTCTTCTGAAAGTTTCTGTTGCTCAGTCAGAAGTTGACAGAGTTCTTCTGTAGACAATGTCTCTTGAGTGTTCCTCCTGTTCCTCAACATCACCACTATCTACCAGCAAGCCAATGGACTCTGCTATACTGACAGTGTTATCAGCCACAATGTCAGCTGAGTGGTCAGGCTCCTCTACACAGTCCTCAAAGTCTCTCTTCTGTATAACATTAGGCCATACTTTCTTCCAGGCAGAGCTTGGTGCCCTTAGAGAGGATTTCTCAGTTAATCTCACACAGGAAATGATGTGTAATGTTCTTTCAGAACTCTATAAGAGTTAAATCTGTATCTGAAATCATCTGGAAGAACTTCAGAAACCTTGGTGTATAGCCTAGTAAGGTTAGCTATAACACTGTGGTTCATAGGCTGAGGTGGAGGAGTTATATTATATGAGAGAAAATCAACTGAGAGCCATTGAATTTCTTCAGCCAGTTATTCTTCCAAATCTCATGGGTAAGCAGGAACATTGTCCATGATGAGGACAGCCTTGAGTGGTAAACCTTTGTCCTCTAGATATTTGTTAACAGTAGGACAGAAACCTTCCCTGATCCACTAAAATAAAAGTACTCTTGTTACTCATGCTTTTGCATTAGATCTCTACCTGACCCCTAGCCTATTTTCATGACTATGTTTTCTGAACACAGTAGGGTATCTCAGAGTGATAAACCAAGAGAAACTTTATCTTGTGGTCACTATTCACATTGGCACATAACAATAAATTTAGTTTGTCTATCATAGTATTGTGGCCTGGCATTTTCTTTTCTTCCTGGGTATTGTATGTTCTCCTGGGCATTTTCTTACAGAAATGGCCAGTTTAATCACAATTGTAAACTTGATGACAGCAAAAACCATTTCCCTGTGTCATCATTTCAAAGTGGGTTATGTAATTTTAAGCAGCTCTTTCATCAGCACGGGCTGCTTCACCATGTCTGGTTATGCTATGAACCCAGTTCTCAATTTAAAATTGTGAAACTACCCTTTATTGGCATGAAATGTTTCACTATTATCACTCATTGATGAATTATCCTTTATGAGATCTGCATTTATAGTCCTAGTTTTTTCACAAATTATAGACTAACATAGGCTGTAACCTGCCATCTGTCTCTCATTTATTCACACTTTAATAGCATTTCTACCTCATCTGAATGCCTTCAGCAACACTAACTTCCTTATGTAAATGTTTTCGCTGTAAGATTGTTTAGGGTGGATTTCAACACACCTTACATATTAACAAGATTTGTCATACAAATGTTACTCTCATATTTCTCCACAATTTCCTCTTTCTTTTTTATTGTGATTGCTTTCTTTACCTTTTCTTCCTTAGCATCTTTTTTAGATTTTGAGAGGGCCATTTTGATAGCATTAATTATAGCGATTACAAAAACCACTGAACAAAATCACATCCACAAACACGTGTATCTTGGCTCAGACTGACTCTTTATTACACTGACATAACTTTTCTGGCATTGCAAGTCTTTATTTACAACCACATGAGTAACCGGCATTTGCACCATAACTGAAGATTTAGGTCATAAGTTAAACCCAAAATTCCAGTTATAACCCAAGTTGTTCATATGTAATTCTGGTTGTAACTTGAGGGTCTATTGTACTGGTGAAGAAACAGATCTGAGGTTCAATAGAATAGATTACAAGATGCAGAAACAACTCCAGATAAAATCAACCATCTTATATTTAAAAAAGGGGCCAAACAATTTCACTGGAAAAAAAGTAGCCTCTTTGATAAATGGTGCTCGAATAACTGGCTTTCCACATGACAAAGACTAAAATTAGACCCAGGTCTCTCACCATGCGCTAAAATTGAAAATTCTTGGTGATTCATATGAAGTTAACTAAAATTGATCCATGAAAACACACTTTTTATGAAGTTTTTAAATTATAAGGAAAATAAATTATAAGGAAAAAATGTAATGCAGAATCTAAAAACAAAACAAAAAAATAAAATGAGAAAACCAAAGATAATGAACTAATGTACAAAATTTTATATGCAGAAGAATAAATTGCATGCAGGACTTTAGATTCTTAAATATAACACAGTGAGCACTATCAATAAATAGTTTAATATTCCCAGTCTCTAACTCCAACATTTTTGCCTATACCAACAAGATTTTGTTTAATTACTGAGTTGAAAGAAAGCTAATATAAGAGAACATTGTAAATGAAATCTTTATTTGCTCTTTTGCAAGAAATGTCAAAACATTATGAAGATTATTATTATGAAAGTAGAAGTATCCAAAAACTGAACAAAATCAGTACTGCAAGACACAAGAAGTAAATATAGAAGTATTAACAACTTAAAATTGAGTTAACACCTTTATTTTTTTTCCACTTGGCTATAAACCTGAACATAAAATACAATTTTCAGAAAGTGCAATTTTCAAAATAAAATCCATACAAAAAGAGAAGTACATATTTTATACAACATTTATAATTGTTGACTTAAGTGAATAAAGAAAATGTATATAATTTTGTTAGCATTTAAGATTATGGAGATGCTGGTATTTTTTGTTAAAAACATGCTGTCTATGAAAAATGATATGATATAAATGAAAAAAGCAGTGGTTTTATTCTTTTTAAAATAAAAATCAAAAAAAGTAATAGAGGCAGAGGGGAAGGAGCAGGGAATGTGAAATAAAAAAGATCAATATCTGGTATTATATTTCCCCACAGTGAATGAATTTATGTATTGAAAATATACACTAATAAAAAATAAAAATAATGCCATTCTTATTGAGAGAGGTAACACTATTATGATTATACAAATAATATCCTAAGCAAATATACTCCAAACTCTTTAAGAGTAATTTTCAACTTGCAAATGGAGAAAGCACAAGAGAAAATGGACACAGTATTTACAATAACTTTAGGTAAAGAGGGGAGGTTTTTTTTGTATAATAAATGCAAATTCTCTGTAACCTTGAAATAATTTCCAAATACAATGCTTAACACTAAAGATGAAGTAAAGATAATTTCATTTGAATAAATGTTGGAGTGAATTCAACAATCTAAAAATAAATGTTAGAAATATAGACCTATTAAAGAGAAAGAGCAAGTAAGTGAAGAAAAATAAAATACTTTTTTAGTTTCTTTATTCCTTTAAACAACAATTGAGTATTTTGCTAAAATAATTTACTCTATGGCTTATAACAAATGGAGTCATAAAATATATTTTTAAAAAATTGCAGTGGTGATTGTCTTTACATGTAATTTTACTGTTGTAGTGCTCTTAAACTACATCTAAAGTGGCCTTACATTCATTCTAAACCTTGATAACCTGGTGTACTAACATCTACCACCAGAGAAATAATTGGGAGGGGCCAGGATACAGAGGTGTGTCAGAATGAAATCAACACAGAAGTTATAAATAAATTCTAAAAATAACACACTAATTCAAGGGGAGGGGAGGAGAAAAGAATAACAACGGATTGCCTGCACTGTGCACGAACAGCAAACACTGCTTGGCCTCTGTCCTTAGCTAACAGTGTTGTCACAACACACATGCACTGCGTGTTCTAAGGAAAAGGCAGTGATCAACTCTGACTTCCATAGAGAGAGAGGAAAGAAAAACAAACAAAGCCCAGGCATATCAATACACTGTTATCACAGCCATGGTCAAAAATGAAAGACAAGCGCTGAAAACAAAAAGGAGGGGAAACACTCATTACACAGTGCTGTACGTCATTCTCTGGTTGTATTTGTGTAATGTCTTTTTTGGTTTTTTTTTTTTTGCGGCGCCGGGCATTGAACTCATGACCTCGTGCTTGCCAGGCAGGCATTTAGGCCACTGAGCTAAATCCCCAGCCCTTGTATAATGTTTTTAGCACAGTGTAACTCAGACTGTTGTGGCTCCATTTTTAGGCAAAATACCAATATTCCTCAAGTAAGAACAATGATGGTTAAGATGTAAATATCTCCCTAAAATATGTGCGTTAATTAGTAAAATATACTATATTAACTATATTAATAGAACTTTATGTAAACACTAACATTAAGTGACATAGCCCCTTTAATGAATATGTGGAATAAGTTTAATGTTAGCATATACACAACAAAGAAATATCAGGATGTACACATAACTGTATATATGTGTATACATGTTTAAAAACAGCAATATGTACTTGTAATTTGTCTTACTGTAATGTGATTAAATGTTTTTTCTTCGTAAAAACATAAATAAATGAAAAAAGCAGAAAAATTATGTAAACTCATGTAGTTTGTACATTTAATTCACACAAATATATTTGATATGTATATTACAGTATGTTTATATAACAGAATTATAAGTAAATGTAATTTTCTTTATTATAGTTTTTCTATTTTTACATTTTCTTAAACATTTTGAATATGTTGAAACATCCGATAAGTGTAATTTTACAAACTGAAAACAATGAAACAGTTGGAATTAAGATTTGGAATGTATTAAGAGTTGAAAAATGCATTTTACATATTATCCAGATAGTTGTACTTTTTTTGTTTAACAATTAATACTATCTTTATAGACATTATTTGCTATTAAGCGTTTTTCCTTTTATTAGTATATGTTTTCTGTACATGGTGTTTACATTTATCTTATGGAGTGTGTATATACACTTAATATATCTTGATTTTTAAAAATTCTCTCTCTCCCTAACATTCTCTCACCATCTATAGATACCCTCTGCACATATTTATTACTACTGATATTTTTTTAGTTCAAGTTCATGACATGTAATGATTATATGAATTGTGGATAGATGGTACAGGTACTTGATGTATCTTAAATTTTTTTAAAATCTTCTTTCCTTTTCTTTTACCTCCACCCTTAGTCTCTTGTTTCCATTCCCATTTGCAAAAAATCTACCTTCCTGTTTTATCAATAGTTTATTTTATTCTTTATTTTTACTTCGGGTTGCTTAAAAGGGAAGAATCATAAGCGTGCATGCAATCACTTGATTAGAGATGTGATTTAAACATCTGCCGTTAGTAACCAAAAGAATGTATAGTTTTAACCAAAGAAACACTGCCATCAGTCCAGGTAAAAACATTTGAGATTTGAAGTGCTGCTGTAGTAACAGAAAGTGGAAATAAAGCGATTGAGTTTGAAAGAAGGTGAAGCAGTGGAATTGTCAGAAATTGGCATTCAATTACATAAAGGTAAGAACATGAATGAAATTTCAAAGAGGATTTTAAAGTGTTGATGTTCATAACCAAAAGGATGGCAGTGTTATTAACAGAGATCAAAAAGAGTAGAGGCAAGATAAGAAGATTAAAGATGGAAGTAAAATTTAATAAACAAAACCTGCCACCAAATTTATCTGAATATCAAATGAAATCTAAATAAACAACATGAAATAGTTTTTTTTTTTACACTTGTTTTGAGGAACAATATGAATCATTTGTGAAGTCTACTACAAATTACAGAAAGCTTAACATCTAATCTTTTTCAATCATGTGAAATATTGTTTCCTGTTAGATTAATTTCTTAAAAATTACATTCTTACATTAAAAGCAAAATGAAAAATGTCAGCATAGTGTATGTTCACAAGTTCACCTTAAAAATTCTGCTTTCAAGTATATAAACACTTCAGGAATTTAATGCCAGGTGTAGTATTCGCTTTAGCTACTCAGAAAAAGAAAGACAGAAAGAAAGATAGAAAGAAAGAGAGAGAGAAAGAAAGGAAAATCCTAAGCAAAAAAATCACCTTTATCCTACAAAATACCTTAAAATAAATTATGGACTAATTATAATATAATGTAAAATTTAACAATGAAAAATTCATCATAGTCTTAATTTCATCATAACGAAAAAAGTTTTCATTAAACCACATTCATTGCATTGCAAAATACTAGAATTATTGGCAGTTGCATAGACAAACATTCATAAAAATACATTGTTTCAAAAAGAGGATAAAATAATGCAAAAATATAGTTACTTGATGAATGTTAAACTTAGGTTTAGACCGAATCTTGAAAAAATAATCAGGCAAGTTATAGTGAACAAATCCAACAGTGAAAGTAATAGTAAAATTTTATAATAAAATTTGGAGAGAAAACCATGTATTGTGCTTGGCAACACTGCCGCACACTGACATCTTACCAATATTTTCCTTTGGAGAAGGAGGATAAATGCACAAATTTAATATTTAATTTATTTAATATTTATTTAATATGCGGTTATAAATCATTTGTGAAAGAAACCAAAAATTCTGTCGAGTGCATCCTTACCAGCCACTCAGTAGGTGCTCTGGGCGAAGGATTAAGATGATGGACACTGGGGTGTGAAGGACATGGAAACTGCTTGGATACTGCAAGTGAGGGACATGGATATTTCTGGGAAAACTTCAGGTCTATGACTGGGAATGCAGCACATGATTATATTCTTAATAGAAGAGCAACCCTCGTACTCACTTCAGCAGCACATGTACTAAAATTGCAATGATACAGAGGAGATTAGCGTGGCCCCTGCGCAAGGATAACACACAAATTAGTGAAGCGTTCTATATTTTTTTAAAAAAAGAAGAGCAACCCTCAACTATTTTCAACCGCGTTTAGTACATATGCTGGGGCAAGAAAATTTGTATTTTTTTATTTTATTTTTTTATTTTTTACAGAGGAAAGCCTGAACGCAGTCCCCCACTACCACAAATTATGCTGTCGAGTTTCCCGCATTTGTATTTTTTATTTTTATTCACTCATTTTTTCAGTCAAAGATACTTTTGAACAACTGCTAAATGCTGGCACTTTGTCTCAATGGAAACACAGCAATTAATGTTATGGAAAATCTTTGGGTTTTAGATCTGGATGCCCTCTTTTGTGTGTGCCTTTAGTTCTACTATTGTGGCTGCCTCAATGTCCCGAATTGATTCAAAGAATTTACCTTTTATAGTCATTTTGATGCTGGGGAAGAGCCAAAAATTGCGCTGTGAATAAGGTGTCTGAGGAAGCATGGTAAGTGCTTTATGGCTTCCCTTTCTATTGGGTGGCACTTGATGAGAACTTTCACTGCATTTTTGATCACAGCACGAAAAGACACAAGAGAGAACTTCCAGACCTGCTTCAGAAAGTGCCAAGACTAAGCCGGGGATCTAGCTCAGTGGCCTACTAAGCACCTGCCTGGCAAGAGCGAGGTCTTGAGTTCAATCTTTGGTGCCGCAAAAAAAAAAAAAAAAAAGAAA
>RJWT010015997.1:0-20112 GCA_004365215.1 Cuniculus paca | reverse complement strand
AGTGTGTTGGATACATATAAAAGTTTTAAGGGAAGAAGCAAAAAAAGGAAAATGGTTGATATTTAAATGTAAACTGACTACCTAGATTAAAAAAAGACTTAAAATAATATCAGAAAATCTTTATTTTTCTATGACTAATATTCATATGGTTGGAGTACTGTAACTATGGAAGTGATTTTGTTATATTTGCAAGTTATATTTTACTGGTAATTTACATAATGGCTTTTTTTTTTGCGGCACCTGGGATTGAACTCATGACCCTGTGCTTGCCAGGCAGGCGCTTAGGCCACTGGGCTAAATCCCTGGCCATAATGGCTTTTAAGGCCCTGGCGGACATGGTTTTTGGGAACAAGATTCAGTAAAAATCACTGCTAAGACGCAATATACCTTATTTTTCTTGTTCCTCCAATATTCAAGAAAAGGGATAATTCACTATAACGTTTTTTTGCCACCCAAATGCCTCAACCTATACATTTTAACTATTTTAAACAATGGTTATATTACCCAACTTCATTACTGAAAGAATATTAACAAGACATTATTTTGATGCCATCAACTCTAAGGCCCCTCACTCCCTCCTATGGACCATTAAGAAAGATGCTGTCAATTACTTTCGACAAACTACAGCACACCTCTACTTCTAAATCACGCTCTACTGTGAGAAATGTTAAAGTGTGGAAAATGTGCCTTCGACATCGTGAACTATATGACGTAAGCATTTACTGCTTTTAAACACATCCTAGGAGAAGATTTTATAAATATCAATATGATAATGAAGTGCCCTGCACACTCCCTGTGCCTGGTATTGTTCTATAGGCCCTTTGGTCATGGCCTTCAGTCAAGAGCAGCAGGCTTCCTGCAAAGGACAGCGATGACTATCTTAGACTTTGTGAGCCATATGATCTCTGTTACAACTAACCCCTTCCCTTCCAAGTTCAAAAGCTACCATAAACTTGGCGTGGTGGCACATGCCTGTAATCCCAGCACTTGGGAGGCTAAGGCAGGAGGATCACTGTGAATTCGAGGCCAGCCTAGGCTACACAGGGAGTTCAAGATCAGCCATCAACAATATGTAAATGAGCGGACATGGCTTTGTGCTAATAAAACTTTATTTATGAAAGCTGACATGGAATTCCTTGTAGCTTTCATGTATCACAAAGTATGATGGTTCTTTTAATTTCTTCCAACCATTTAAAATGTAAAAACTACTCTCAGCTTGTGGGTTATACAAAAAAAGCCAGAGGCCTAGGTGTGGCTCAGAGGCTGTAATTTGTTGATCCGTCTCATCCAATATTCTCAACTCTACAAAATAGACACTGTTAGTCTCATTTTCTCTATCAAGCAATGAGGCCTCTTCCCTGACTAAAGCTCACTGGATTTTAACAACAAACAGGTGCTTTTTCATGTTTTTGTTTTTTCTTTTGGTTACAAAATTTACACATTTGATTTAGAAAAATTCTGCCATATAAATTATTATTATTATTATTGAGACAGGGTCTGGCTATATAGTCTAGTCTGGCCTCTAGCTCACAGCGATCCTCCTGCCTCAGCCTCCTGAGTGTTGGGATTACAGGCGTGCGGCACCATGCCCAGCTTAACGCCATGCAAATTGATAAGGAAGAAAAGAAAGCATCACGGGAAGTGGCTCTCAACTTGTTAGATGTCAGTTGTGCCGAGTCTGCGTCTCCCCATAACTGAAGAATGGATACAAGAACAAAGGAGGTCAAGAGTAGGAAAAGGTTATGGAAAGAAAGCTCCAGAGAGATAGGCAGGGTCCTGAAAGTGGGTTGCTGCTGGGGCTCTTTGTCTGAGTTTTTTAATGCATGTCTCAGACCACTCTGAGCCAAGCTGAGGCCAACCCAAGGGGTTACAAGAATAGTATCCAGCCAGTGGGGAAGTGAGGCACAGAGCAAGGTTATACAGTGCACTTCAGCTATCTGAAGGCATTTGGGGGAAGGGATAGGAGTCTGGGTCAGGGCGTTCTGGCCACCCACCTATGCATCTGACACCCCACCTAGGCTCACTGCACCAGGGGGTGCTAATTACAGTACGCTCTCAAGCTGCTGCCTTTCTCTAGGGAGGCTCACAGGGCTGACTCCCAATTGGTCTCCAGTCACAATTTTGATGTGTTTCATATTTGGCATTTATTCCTCAGAGGGCCCAGTCTCTTTCTCTGAGTGCCTTTTAATTTCTGTCTAACTTAGCTCTCTATAATAAGAGGAGCTCCACTGTCCAGAGATAAACAGGGATAAGTGTTTGTATACACAGCTCATACGACACTGACTAGAGTTAGAATGTTCTGAACACTGCGTGATCTTGGACAAGTTGCCTAACCTCTCTGGGCCCTCATCTCTCCAATGAGGAGGCTGGATGAGATGACACAGCTCCACAGGGCCTCTCGGGCCTGACTCTGAAAATCCGCTTGCAAGGATTGTGCAACAGCAACTGGCTCTGTCCTAATGCCTGGGCGTGGAGGGTGAAATCACCTCTTGCCAGCCCCTCAGGGTGGGCCTGAGTGCGCGCTGAGTCTCTGCCTGTGACTCTACACTGAATGACCGGGAGAGGTGGCAGGGACTCTTCGGCCTAAGCTGGTACTCCTAGAAGGCTCCAGGCTCCCTCCAGGGCTGGTGCCAGGGACCCTTTTGCAGGAAGGAGAGCTCCAGGCCAGCTGGGAGGCAGAGGCCTCAGCCAGTGCTGCCTGGCACAGGGCTCGTGGAAGCCAAGGTCTCAACAGAGTGGGGTTTACGCGGCCATTTATGCGGTCCATCTCTCAAGCCGAACAGGCCATGGGTCTGGATCTGCCTCTGATGCTGACCCGCTGTGGGACCTTGGGCTGTCTCCTCTCAGAGCCTACATCCTTGCCTTGGATCCCTGATGAGTTCATGGAATGGTTCTGGTAATGCACCTGGCACGCAGAGCTCAGTACATATCCATTTTTCTAGTTCCACTTTCCAACAATGTGCTTAAAGAATTCTACTGTTTCACAAATTGTGGGCCTACTATGGGCCAGCCACTGCACCAAAGGCAACAGGATGGGAAGTCCAAAGAGGAGAAGGACACAATCCCTGCCCTTGAACTGACAAACTGGCATCCCAGGGGCAGTAAGATACAGATCTGAATGACTTTCACACGATCAGAGTGTGCACCGAGGTCCTCCAGAGCCCAGGAGAGGGAGAGGCTGGAGGAACCAAGAGGGTCTTCACACAGACAGCACTTCTGCTGGGTCTCGGAGGATGGGAAAAGAGGACGTGGAGCGTAGAGCGGATGGCATTCTGTCAGGGACAGGTGGACCTGTTTGGGCAAAGATGTGGGTGGGAAAGGACAAGGACGTTCGAGGGAAACAGGCCCAGTGAGGCACACACGGGAAGCTCCAAGAGGAAAGGCTGAGCCAGACAGATGGCCAAAGGAGCCCGGGAGGGGCAGCTTTGGACTCGGTGGGGAATAGGGAGTCATAGCGGGTTACGGAGCATGATGAGGACTCACCACACGGTGCAGGAGAGACTGAAAAACAGCAGAGGGCTCTGAAGGAGAAGGTGTCCCTGTGGGCCACGCTGTCTCTCCTGAGGGTAATGGGTGTGAGCCAAATCAGGCTTTTTCTCAGTTTCACTTAGTCATAGGTGGATATTGTTTCCAGTTTACAAATGGAGAAACCGAGGCTCAAAACCGATAGGCTGCTCGTCCAAGGTCACAGAGCAGACAGTGTACTGGGGCCATTTGTGACTGTCTCCAGTAGGAGCTGTGCCTTTCACGCCCTGTGATTCCAAGACAGATCCAAAGGCAACTCTGATGGCAGCATTAGGACAGGGCTTGCAGGCTAGAGTCTCTCCCTCACCCTCTAGAAGTAAATGTCACTATTCTCTCCATCCATCACTGCAGGCTGAAGTGACGTACTCAAGGCCACATGGTGAATGTGAGGAGTCCAGGCCAGGCCTCTGGCTGGGTCTTCTCATGTTCCCATACTGCTTTCAGGTTTGTTTCTAAACTCCTCTAAATCAGGAAGGGCCAGGCGTGGTGGCACATGCCTGTAACCCCAGAACTCGGGAGGCTGAGGCAGGAGGATTGCTGTGAGTTCAAGGCCAGCCTGGGTGACATAAAACGGTCTTAAAAAAAAAATCAGGAAGAACCCAGGTCAGAAAGGCTGAGTCAACTCCTCTGATTCATCCTGCTCCAGCCCCCTCCACCAGCCTGGCCCGAAGCGCCAACCCAGCGCCCCTTCCACAGTCACCAGAGGTCACATTATTCTGCTTTTCTTGGGGTCTGTCTCCCGTTGAGAAGTGGAACCTCCACTGCTGGGACTGGGGCCTGACTGGCTACACTTTTACCACCAGTCTCTGGGTAGGTGGCTTACTGACCCTAGCCATGTCGGGCCAGCCTGCACCAAGAAGAGAGGTTTCCCAAGTGGGGCCTCTGTCCTACCACATCTCCGATATCTCTTCTCAGCCTCTGCCCTTCAGTGACCCGCTCCTAGGTTCTGACGCTGGACCCTATAACACAGTGTCAGGATGATATAAAAATTGCTTTCTGGGAAGGGGAAATCCAGGCGATTCCATGAGTCGTGATGAGATGGGGAGGGATAAGGCTTGATTCCTTATACCTATTGTCTCTCCCAAAGTAGGCCATTGTATACCCATTGTACAGATGCAGCCTTGGAGGCTCAACAGAGTGAGAGGATTGCCCAGGGTCACCCAGCTGTGAAATGACAGCACGGGATTTGAGCCTGGTCTTTGTGCCTTTCCCGCAAAGGACAGAGGAAAAGCCAGAGGCCAGTGGACCCCCAACTCCAGCGACAGACTGTGTCAACTGCGGTATTTGTATAAAATGTTTTCTTTCGAAAATTTTGGGTAGGGGAAGATAAAATGAGTGCTCTTGCTAAGAAAGAAAGAAAGAAAGAAAGAAAGAAAGAAAGAAAGAAAGAAAGAAAGAAAAAGAAATTGGGACGAATCAAGTTGGTATGCAGTGGAAAGACAGCAGCTGCAACATTCTATGATTCAACCCCCAAACTATGTTGAGGTCTTCTGCTGAATAAGTAGAATAAACAATATTTTTCTTCTTTCTCCCTCTCTTTTGAGATGCAGGGAGGGTGTTGCTCTTATCTGAGGACTTTGTTGTCATCGACCAATGTTCAAAGGACGGTAGGGAAACGCCCTTAAAAAAAAAAAAAGCACTCAGTAGCCAGAACTTCTAGAAGCATCTAGGGGGAAAGTTCGCGAATGTGAGAACACACATGGTAAAGGAGGCAAATGCAGAAGTTGCCGCTGGTGATACAATCCACAAAGCAAGAACACAGGCTGGCCAGTAAAACCCCTCCCCCAGGAGAGGGTAAGAAACCGCAGAATGTTCCTGCCTCTGCACCCTAGCCGGGTGGCGCAATGTTTATGTTTGTGTGTCTCGCACACTGGCGTCGCCGCCGCCGCGGGCTCCGCTGCCCAGGGGTCAGTTGCTGGGGTTCGGGGCGAGGATACCACGTAGGGTGGTCCAAGCTGGGGGCGCAGGCCCTGCGAATTTGGCTGAAGCGCTCCGGAACTGAATTCCCAGTGTAGCCTATAGAGATGGCGAGGACCAGGCAGCGGCAGGTGCGCCGGGCTTCGGTCGGCTGGAGCCCCTAATCCCAACGCAAAGTAGGTGCCCCATCGGCGGGTATTTGTGGAATAAAGAAACCAGCGGGGCTCAGTCTTGAGCCACCGTGACAAAACGTGCTCTACGGCCCCTAGGGGGCGCTGTCAGACAGCGCTGCGATCGAGCTGGCGCCCCCCAAACGCCGAACCCTGAAATGCAGGATCCCAGCCTCCGGACCCGCCTTCCGCGGCTTAAGCCTTCTAGGGACCGCTTGAGTAGCAACATCTTCCCTAGCGGGGCTCTGACTGGGGACACTGTCCTTGTTCATTGTTGAAAAAACTGTACTATATCGTTCAAGTAACAGAGAAGTCTAGGGAACTGGACCACTTTTCTGAACCCCTGTACGCCGGCTCGCTCCGGGCTTCCTGTTAACACGGACAAAGCCGTTTTCTCCAACCCTCATCTCCAGCTCCCCTCTGTCGCCCGAACCCCGCCCCAGCGGTGCGACACTGGCCAAGTTAGACCTCAGTTTCCCCGCCTGCTAACAAGAAAATGACAGAAAGGGAGCTGTAAGCATGCAGACTCCCAGGCAGCCCCTTGCGGCTCCGGCCGGCCGAGGAGCAGCCGAGAAGAGGAGTCGGCGCGGAGGCGGAGAGACCGGCAGGTGGTCCGGCGCGCCCTCCCGGCTCGCTCGCCGCCCGGAGGTCAGCCCTCGCTGGCAGCGCGCCTTCCTCTCCGCCGGCCTCCGAGAGCGGCTCGAGCCGGGCCTCGGGGACGGGCCGGGCGCAGGACGGACAGCGGGGCGGGCGCCGGGCCCCGAGCCAGCGCTCGGCCCGCGGAACCCGCTCCGAGGCCGATGACGTCTTTGCCTTTGGCACCGGCGGCGCCGGGCCTGGCAGGGCGGGTGACGTCACCGCCCCGTCACGTGACCACCATTCAAACAAACAAACCGTCTCCCCCCCCACCTCCCCGCCCGCAGCGCCGCGCGCGGGCCCGCCCCGGCCCGCCCCCAACCGGCCGCATATAACTGCACTGCCCCGGGCCGAGCGCGCTGCAAAGCAGAAGCCGGCTTAGGTCGACGCAAGGCAGAGGGCGGTCAGGGAGCAGCGACAAGGACAAGCCCAAGAGGTTCCCGGAGTCCGGCATAACTCCCTCTCGCTCAGTCCAAGGACACAGGTTGAGGTTCGACACAAAGAGACCCAGGGTCGGGCTTCTGCTGGAAAGCCTCTGCCCTGCCCTTGGCTTCCGAGGACAGACAAAGAGCTCCCTGGGGACGGGCACGCTGGGGGCGCTGCGGCCGGCCATGGTCATGGAGGTGGGCATCCTGGACGCCGGAGGTCTGCGGACGCTGCTGCGGGAGCGCGCGGCGCAGGTCCTGCTGCTGGACTGTCGTTCCTTCTTCGCTTTCAACGCCGGCCACATCGCCGGCTCGGTCAACGTGCGCTTCAGCACCATCGTGCGGCGCCGGGCCAAGGGCGCCATGGGCCTGGAGCACATCGTGCCCAACGCCGAGCTGCGCGGCCGCCTGTTGGCCGGAGCCTACCACGCCGTGGTGCTGCTGGACGAGCGCAGCGCCGCCCTGGACGGCGCCAAGCGCGACTGCACCCTGGCCCTGGCGGCGGGCGCGCTCTGCCGCGAGGCGCGCGCAACGCAAGTCTTCCTCCTCAAAGGTACGCGCCCGGGAAGCGCGGGGCCGCCTGCGCCGCGGCCGGGACCCCTGGCCCTCAGCCCTTGGGAGGGGGCGCCCCACCTGGAGCGCGCGGGCGCCGGCGCCTTTCCCTGGGGACTTGTCATTGGCTTTGTTTGGCGCTGCGAACAAAGACTTGCCTGAGCCTCTCGGATGTAAACTCTGCCCCCGGTGGGTGGGGGAGTGGTCTCCAGGTACTTAATCCCTCCGGTGCTAACGGAAAAAAAAAAAAATCTTTGTATTCCCAGGAGGATATGAAGCGTTTTCGGCTTCCTGCCCGGAGCTCTGCAGCAAACAGTCGACCCCCATGGGGCTTAGCCTTCCCTTGAGTACTAGCGTTCCTGACAGCGCAGAATCTGGATGCAGTTCCTGCAGCACCCCGCTGTACGATCAGGTTGGTAGTGGCCTGTGCCGGGGGAAAAAGTACGGGTGGCAGAACCTGGAAGAGCGGTGCCAGTGAGAATGTAGAAAGTGACCGCGGCTTTATTTATAACAGAGGGGACATGGGAATCTTATTGATTCCACTGTTAAGTGGGCCGGTGGAGCTGTCCTTGCTTTCCGTAGTGCTCTCCCCAGCCTTAGTCCCCTACTTATGTGTACTCCATCAGCAGTGCTGAGGTCACCCAGCATCTGAAACTCACTTTTCCAGCAGGGAGTTTTTGTAGGTGTGGGCACTGGTGGTGACTTGGAGCAAGCTTGACGAGTGTTGGATTTTTTTCTGGATTTCAGGGTGGCCCAGTGGAGATCCTGCCCTTTTTGTACCTGGGCAGTGCCTATCATGCTTCCCGAAAGGACATGCTGGATGCCTTGGGCATCACCGCCTTGATCAATGTCTCAGCCAATTGTCCTAACCATTTTGAGGGTCACTACCAATACAAGAGCATCCCCGTGGAGGACAATCACAAGGCGGACATCAGCTCCTGGTTCAACGAAGCAATCGACTTCATAGGTAAACGGAATGCCTCTTTTTCTCTGTTTTAGCTACTGAGCCAGCCTCAGTGGCAAGGACTCGAGTGATCCTCACCTGAGCCTTCCTTCAGACGTTAAATATCTGTCTGATATAAGCAACATCCCTGCAAAATATAGACTTGATGTCCCACTGTACAGATTAGCAGGGCGAGGCTCAGGTAGTTGAACTGACTTGTCCTAACTAAGTCTGCTAACTGGGACTTCCCAGTCTGGGTTTAAGACCCTTGCTGTCCTTTGGACAGGTTGAGTCCCACCATGCCACCTTTAAACACTGTCTATTGCTGGCATGGGGTGATGTTGACCACCTCTGGAGAGGACACTCATGGCATTTCTTGGACACCCTCTACCTGGGCTTGGGTTGTTTTCTTAAGCTGTCCAGTAACCAGCCATTCTTTGTTTTCCAGATTCCATCAAGAATGCTGGAGGCAGGGTATTTGTCCATTGTCAGGCAGGCATCTCCCGATCAGCCACCATCTGCCTTGCTTACCTCATGAGGACTAACCGAGTGAAGCTAGACGAGGCCTTTGAGTTTGTGAAGCAGAGGCGGAGCATCATCTCCCCTAACTTCAGCTTCATGGGCCAGCTGCTGCAGTTCGAGTCCCAGGTGCTGGCTCCCCACTGCTCGGCTGAGGCCGGGAGCCCTGCCATGGCTGTGCTGGACCGAGGCACCTCCACTACCACTGTCTTCAACTTCCCCGTCTCTATCCCTGTCCACCCTGCCAACAGTGCGCTGAGCTACCTTCAGAGCCCCATCACGACCTCTCCCAGCTGCTGAGAGGCCATGGGAGGCGAGGATCTTCCCAGCCTGCCGGACTCTAGCCTCCTCGAGAGGGCAAATGCAATAACTCCAGGGAGGAGACTCAGGAGGGCTGGTCCTTATTTATTTAATTTCACCCGAGTTCCACTGGGTTCCCAAGCAGTTACAGTGATGACCTAGCGTCAGGACATTTGCTGAACTCAGCACATTCGGGACCAATATACAGTGGGTACATCAAGTCCCTCTGACAAAACTGGGCGGAAGAGAAAGGACTCTGAGAGCTGGTTTCTTTTGACTTGCCCCTGTTTTTTCTAGAAACTTCATGCTTGACATACCTACCAGTATTACCATTCCCAATGACATATACATACAAGAATATACCTTATTTATTTTTGTGTAGGTGTTCTGCCTTCACAAATGGCAGTGTCTACTCCTAGGAGAACCAAATACCTCAATTTTTGTGTTTGAGTACTGTACTGTCTTGTAAATAGATCCGAAGCAGGTTTGTTTTCAGCACTGATGGAAAACACCAGTGTTGGTTGGTTTTTTTTTTTTTCAGTTGTATGTTTGCTGATTATTATTTATGACCTGAAATAATATATTTCTTCTTCTAAGAAGACATTTTGTTACATAAGGATGACTTTTTTATACAGCAGAATAAATTATGGCATTTCTATTGACATCTCAGTACTGTTTCTTTGACAACCCCACCTGATCCCTCTTTGCTAGTGAACTGGGGAGGCATTTGGACCAAGGTTTCCAGGATGTGTGCTTGTTGGGATCTGACTTTGTACCTCCTGGTGGCCACCTAAAGATGCTGCTTTCTCCTCCCAAGATGACTGGGTTGCAAAGGAGGTCGACCAGTGAGATGCAGAGTGAAACTAGGTGCTTAGCTGAGTTCTTAGTATAGAGGGTCAATGTGTGCCCCTGTGTCCTTGCATGTCACCCAAGGAACCCAAGTGTCCTCGGAACCAGAGTGATGAAGAAAAGGCCATTTGCCTAGATTGCTTTTCTTCATTTAATATCTTCCTCAGGATGATATAAAAAGTCTCCCTCCCCTGTCTGAGCTATGCTAGGGTTATAAGATGGTGAAAGTTTTCTAGAATGCTTGAAATGTGTTCCTACTATGTGCAGTACAGTGGGTCCTGTCTACCCTCAGAAAAACAGGCCTTGCAGACTTAAGACTCAGACCCAGCATAGGTGAGTGGCAGAAGTAGGAAATTCCCTGAGCTTTACACTTTGGCACTTGCTGTCTCACAAGTCTGTTTCTGAAAGTCCTTTATTGACAGCATACAGCAGTCACCTGCAAAGCCCTACCCTGCTCCTGACCATCACTAGCAGCCTTTGCACACAGACACACCATCTTTGGCAGCTGCCTCCTTCAGGTCGCTTCTTGATTTTGTAGTTTTGCTGAAGAAGATAAACAATGAAATCTGACTTGCTGTACAGCAGTATTCTGAATTTTTACCCTCTGGTGAAGCAGGCCAAAGCAGAGCTGGAATAATTAACTACCAACCCATAATCCAGTCTGTAATGTTAAATAACATCGAAGCCCTCAGGTTGCTGCTTCTGTGCCTCACCTCCCCGGGCTTTTTTCTGGACAAAGTGCTGTGGGGAGCAGAAAAGCAAACATCCTGCTCAACATATCTCAGAGTGTTCGTTCCATGTGATGGTCCTCATCCGGCTTGACAGGGAACGGGTGCCCTTGATCTCTCCCCATTGGCCCATTTCCTGCCCTTGACTCTCAGGGTCTGAGAGGTATCCGTGTTCTAAGACGTCAAAGCTTATCCCGGGCTGGCAAGCTCACTCAGTTCCTTGGCTGGGTTACTGATTAATGGCAAGTATGTTCATGCCTTTCAAAACAAACCATACTTAGTGTTCTTATCAAACCCTAGAAATTTACCGTTGCAAATCTCTTCCTTCGTGGAAATGTACCAGTGATGGTGAGTCTGTGGCCCTTGCCGTGGCTGACTTCCCCGTGGGCTTGGGTCTTCACTTTCAGCTTGGCAGGCTCTGGCTGAAGCAAAATTAATCTCCAGTGTGATCCACTGGGTGGAAAAATACAGCGCTGTCTTAGGGAGCTGCCAGTGAAAACAATTCCCTCACTTCTCCCTGCGCAGTCCACTGCAGCCCAGAGCTGGAGGCCACGCCCCCTTTCCACACTGCTAGATTCTAGACTTCCAGAAAATCTCACTTTTGCCCTAACATTGTTTTTCTTGGGAAAGAATCAGTACCTCCTGATGAAAAGAAATGCCTCAATTCTATTAAGAGATTTGTTTCCCAGGGATGATTGAAATGGAGACAATTTTACAGTTTAACATTGATAATGTGATAATAACAGCTGTCAGTTCAGAGCAAGCGCTTGCGCCCTGCACTACTAAATGCTTTACCCATGTTCAAACTCAACCTTTCACAACAAAAACCCATTTTACAGAGGAGAAAACCTAGCCTCAGAGAGGAGAAGCAGCATGTCCAAGGTCAGAGAACAAGATAGTGACCTTGCAGCAAGTGGAGATCAGGTTTAAGCAAAGACTTCAGGACCAAAGATTCAGTTCAGTCCCGAAAACAGCTTGAGAGAGTTGGGAAATATGAATTTTGTAGCCAACCAGACTGCACCAGGGTTTTGCCACATACTTTTTGGGTGGAAAAGCTATTTATCCCTTAGGGCCTGCTTCCTTCCCTGTAAAATGAAGATGATAAAAGCCGCTTCCCATGTGAGGAAGAAATTGGCCTGTGAATGTAAAGTACCTTGCATGTCATGGGCAGGGAGAAACATTTGACCCCTTTGCCCTGTACTCATGATGTCTGGCATTTGTCCCAGTTTAGCTTTCCTACCCCATAAAATGACCAGTTTGCCCTGGATCTAATGGGTAAGGTTCCTCCCAGTGCTCTAGCTCTAGGATGTGGAAAATACATCAATGCATACTTCATGCTTTTCTGTGGTTTCCAGGCTCCATTATTTCACTTAGATACCTCCAATCTCCGCCTCCTCTGCCACATCCTCTCCTTTCCTTGGAATTCGGCAAATCTAGGCTAATTTGCTTTGCATGTTCAGCCCCTGGTACCCACTTCTCTCACTCCCCTAGCCCATCAGAGGATGACATCATGGCGCCTACACCTTTAAGATTATATAAATCTGTGATCTTACAGTGGCCTCCATCCCCATGGCGACGCGGAGGAGTTTCCCTTTTGTGAGGAAAGCTGTCATGTCACTTCCTGCTGCTGACAAATCAGTTTAGGAGATTAAAATGGGAGGGGGTGGGGTGCCTTAGAGAAGTGCTGGCTGCGGTGGTTTCTGGTTGCTGTACACAGACCCAAACAATGCCTGTCGGCCGCCGGCCCTGCCTAGCCCCAGCCGGAGCTCGAGTTTCCCACACCTCGCCCCGGGTGGATCCAGGTCATCCAAGGCTGTTTTGCTCCCCAGGTTGAATTCCGGGGAGCAGGTGGGAGGGCCGCCCTCCTCTGGGGACTTTTCTGGGGCCATGCAGAGCAAGCTGATTCCAGAACAGCCTCTCCATCCCAACCAGCCCTGTTCCCCTGTGTCAGCTTGGGACATGAGTTTTGTCCTGTGCAGAACAAAGAGCCTGATGGTCGCCGACACCACAGTGTCAACAAAACTCTGCTCTGCTAAGGAAAATACCCTAAAACTACCATTTTTTTTTTCGACTGTAACTGTTTGAGTGAAGCAGCGGCCCACTCATTCAGTCCCTCATTCACTGATTAATGTAGTTGACAAATTATTTATAGACTCTCTAGGCCCAGGGAAACTTTGCAAGGCAAGTGCTTGCTCATAAGCAGCTAACACAGCAGCCGAATATAAATAACTAAGAAAAATGACGATGAGCTGGGCCTGGTGGCGCACGCCTGTAACCACAGCACTCGGGAGGCTGAGGCAGAAGGCTCGTTGAGAGTTCGGGACCAGCCTGGGCTACAAAGTGAGGTCAAGGCCAGCCTAAATTGCATAGCAAGACACGTCTCAAAAAGACAATAAGTAAATAAATAAAAATTTTAAAAAATGACAATAAAGGCTATGAAGATAAAAGGGGGACCCTCTGGATTTGGCAGGGAGGGAGGCTTGTCTGAGGGGAGCCTTGTCTAAGGGATGAAGGGTGTAACTCAGGTGTCCACTGGAGAAGTGAGCTGGGAAAAGTGTTTGGGCCAGGAGAGCAGGGAGACCCTGAGGTCTGACTGGAATCTTTGTGGATGGGTGGATAGAGCACTTGACTAGCAGAGTCATCAGGACCTGTGTTCAAGTCCTGATGTGCCACTTACCTGTGAGTAGGTTGTCAAAGTCCGTAAGCCTTACTTCCTCCTTTGTAATATGGTCCAATAATCCCCAACCTCCAAAGGCCCTCTATAGATTAAATAAAAAGCAGTCATCTCTGGGCACACCACAGAGGCTTGGGAAAGGCTTATTGTGGCCTGTGACTCAGCTAGACACCATTCTGTCACTGAGCAGCAGTGCCACTCCCCAAAGTGTCCCTGCAAAGGGAAACGGAGAAGTGAGCTGTCTTGCTACCGTCATGACACCCCAGGCCTGCATTCACACACGCTTCACTCTGAGCTTTGTCTGGAGAAGTAGCATTGCTCTGAGATCACCCAGCCCTGCCCACTGACCTGGGGCAGGGTGTCTCCCCTTTCTGAGCCTCAGTTTCCTTGTCCATCAGAGGCACCTGAAATGAACCTTACTTGGCCTCCTTTCCTGCTCAACTGCTAATGCCAAGGCCCTCTGTACTGCAGGCCAGGAAGGCTCTGGAATCCTGGGGTTCATTAGGGCTGGCTCAGGAAGACAAAGGGAGAGGAAATAAGATATTTTCTGGGATGGGGCAGCCTCAGGTCCTGGACCTTTGGAAGGTGAGTTGGTATAATGAAGATGTGAATGGTTCTTTTGAGAATGGGTTCCACAAAGGTGTGTGGGGCATCATGTACAGCTGGACCCCATGGTCCAGTCTTCTCTTCAAGTCCAAGACAATCCTCTGCTGTGGACCACACAGCAAAGATGGGATTTAAAATATTCACCCTGATTGACACCATTCACTCATTCAATCAGTATGTATTAAGTACCCATCGTTTGTCAAGCACTCAGCAGATGTGAGATTGATACAATCAAAGAACACTCCGAGGTTCTGTTGCAAATGTCTGGGAGAGAACTTAAAGGTCAACTGTGTTTGGATGACCTTGTGTGGATTATTTCTTCTCTCAAAGCTTCATTTCCCACGTCTCTAAAGAGAGAGTAATGGAAGTATTTGCTTCACATGGTGATTGTTAAGATGAAACAATATGGTACTCCTGACTTGTTTTGGACAGTGCTTGACACACCATAACAACACATATCCGTTTTTTTAACCATAATTATCATTATAAGGGAAAGATTGAGAAAAAAGAAAAAAATACATATTTACAGTCAGTAGATGTTAAACTCTAGCCTGGTCCTTTCTCTAAGTGCAGACTCGAATATTCAATACCTTGCTACACACAGCCATTGGCTTATGAAATTTAGCAAGTCCAAAAGCAAACTTACCAGGCATGATAGCACACACCTGTACTACACAGTGAGTTCAAGGCCAGTTTGAACCACATGGTGAGACCCTGTCTCAAAAAACAAAACAACAAACATACTCGAACCTTTTGATTTACTTCTAAACCAGCTCCTTCTTCAGTTTTCCCACCTTTGTTTGTTTGTTTGAGATACAGTCTTGCTAGGTAGCCCAGGCCAACCTTGGACTTGTGGTGATCCTCCTGGCTCAGCCTTCTGAGTCCTGGGATTACAGGTGTACACTACATCATTAGGCTCCACTTTTATTAATAGCAACTTTGTTCTTCATTACCTTGGGCCAAAAACTGGCTTCTCCCTCTTTCTCATAACCTATATTTAGTTCAGCAGCAAACTGAGATGGTTCTATTTTCAAAACATACCCCTTTTAAAAATATATCCACTTCTCATCACTTCTAAAACTATCTCTCTGCCTTGGCTGCTATCATACCACACTGAAGTCACTGCAGTAACCTCCAAGTTAGTCTCCTTACCTCTGCGCTCTCTCTTTCATTCTCAATCATAAGAAAAAGTTAACCTTTTAGTATTGCATATAGTGCATTTTTTATGACAAATTCTTCCAGCTTCTTCATTATTGAAGAATATTTTCACTGGGTAGAGAATTCTAGTTTTTGGTTTGTTGGTTTGTTTTTTGAATACAGGGTTTTGCTATATAGTTGAGCCTGGGCTTGAACTCACTATGCAGCTCAGGCTATCCTCAAGTTCATGGCAGTCCTCATGCCTCAGCCTCTCAAGTGCTGGGGTTATAGGTGTGAACCACTATGTCCATCCAAAAATTCTAGCTTTTGACCTTATTTCTCTAATCAGGTTGAAGATACATCCCATGGCCTTCATACTTTTGTTATCGGTCAGAAGTTGGCTAATACTTTATTGTTGTTCTGAGAATAAATTGTCTTTTTCCTTTGGCTGCTTTAGGAATTCGTCTTTGTGTTTTAGCAGTTTTATTGCAATGTATCTTTGTCGTTTTCCTCTTTTTTATATTGCTTGTAATTTACGATGCTTTTGAATTTGTGGCTTGATGCTGTTCATTAGTTTTGGAATTTTTTCAATTATTTCTCCATTTATATTATTTAGAACACTAGCCAGGCATGGTGGTACATACCTGAACTGCATAACAAAATCCTGTCTCAAAAACAAAACAAACAAACAAGCAATCAAAAAAAGACAAAAAAAAAAAAAGAAATACTAATCACAGTTATTTTAATAACTGACCAATAACTCTCTGAATTGTGTTTATTTCTACTGCCAATTTTTTCTTGTTTTTTAAAATCACATTTAATTTCCTTATATCTCAGGTTTTTAAAAGCTTTTTACTAGTGTATTACTATCACCGTAGTCATTACAGACATCTTGGGAAACTGGTGCATGAAAATATTGCGTTTTAATCATCTTTACCTCTCTCCCTGCCCTCCTCTCTCCCTCTGTTGACAGATCTCCTGCCCATCTAGAAGTCTACCTACCTGCTTCTTACCATCTCTCTTTGATTTTTCTCTTTAAATAATTTATATTTTGGGCCTTTCATCTTAGAGAATCCATGTGACATTTAACCTTCTGAGTCTGATTTATTTAACGTAATATTAAGGTCTCAAGACCCATATATTCTTGGGGGGACATCCAGACACAAACCATAGCAACTTGTTGCGCTGTTACACATCTGGCCATCTCTCCTGCCACTCTTTCCCCACCTCTTGACTCTTACAGCCAAGTTGGTCATTGCTTTCTCTCACACAGGCAAATTTCCCTCTTGCATTAGAGTCCCTGCTCAGCTTTCTACCAGGATTGATTTCGTTTCCATCCCCACGGGATCCAGTCCCTTTCTTCCTTCCACTCTATGTTCAAAACTGTCGAATTAGTGGGCCCTACCTTGACCACCACCCCACTTAAGCCAGTAACCTCTCTTTGCTAACCAGGGCAGCCCCCCGACCCACTCTTTGCTTTATTTTTGAGCATGGTGCTTATCACCCCTCAAAGTTTATTTATTGGCTTAGAGTCTGTTTCTCCACTAAGACAAGGAAGGAGACTTTATATTTCTTGTTTATTTCCTAGCATCCTGATCTGGGAACACGGCCGGGCGTGTTGAGGGTGGTTCAAACCTGTGATGAATGAATGAAAGACCTTTAAGGCCATGGACAATTCCCTTCCTCTCTGGGTGGGTCTGACTCGGAGTGAAGGGGGAAGTTATTGTTTTCAGCTTAACCAGTTTCTTTCCCTTCCACATGAGGCAATTTCCCTTGGACACCTTCCCATAACACACAGTGGTGTGCAAATGAAATCCAGCACATGAAAGCACTTTGTGAGCAGGAAGCACCAGGAGAGTTTTGACTAGTTAAGATTCAGCCATTCTGGGACTCTGTTGTTGGGATCAGGGCTGGGGTTCTGGAAAGGACCATGGTGGGAAATCTGTCTTGGGGACTCTACTCTGAACTCGGTCCTCCCACCACTTCCCCCCAATATTTCCTCCCCATTGCCCGAGGAAGAATTCCCCAAGGCATGTGGCTGTGCGCAGAGTGGAGGGCAGTGGGTGATTCATGGGGAAGTCTGTAGGGCTGCTTGGGGCTTATGACTCACAGCTTCTCCTCTAGTAGGAAGACTTGGTGTCCATGCAAAATCTTCTGGAAGCATCCTTTGTCTAGTGGTGACAAGGGACTCTCCTCTGGCCTCCCATAGCCACCTTCCTGGCATTCATCAGGCCTGTGTCTGTTGCTCAATGAAGAAGGGAGGCGAGCGCAGGTGGAGGGAAGGAGATGAGGGAGAGGCGCCTGTCTCCTCTGACTGTGGGCTTCCGTGGGCAGGGCCGTGCCTGTGCACTTCTGTGTGCCCAGCCTCAGTGCAAAGGCCATGTACTTCGGGGAAGCGAGTGGCTAAATGAATGAAGAAACCTCCTGGGGGACCTGAGAGACTGCATCTGATGGCATTATCACCTGTAGGGACTCAAGGCTGTGAGAGCCGGGGCAGGGGACAGGACATTGAGGGATGGTCTGATGCTAAGTTACTATTGTTTAGTCTTTCTTTCTTTCTTTCTTTCTTTCTTTCTTTCTTTCTTTCTTTCTTTCTTCTTTCTTTCTTTCCTTCTTTCTAACACAAGGTCTCCTCGTGTAGCTCAAGCTGGCCTTGAACTCACTCATTATGTAGCCCAGAATGGCCTCTAACTCAGAGAGCCTCCTGCCTCAGCCTCTCAAGGGCTGGGGTTACAGGCATGTGCCACCACGCCCAGATGTTCAATCAATTTTAAGGAAGTAACAAAGTCCCCAGGACTTGTTCAAGGCCCAACCTGCTTGACCTGGAACTGGATTCCTAAAAGGACCCCTGCACTTGTCTGGCTGTTATGCAAAATCAACGCAAGTGACAGATTTGTTTTGTGACTAGGCTTCCTGTGCTGGGCACATCATAGTGTGAGAACAGTGGGACTCTGAAGCTGAGGGAACGACCACCAAGGAAGAAGGACTAAAAAGTACCAGCTTAAACCTGGCCCCTGCCTCCTTTTAATATTGTCTGTGGATATATCACTTAGGCTGTTCTCCACTGCAAGGCAGATGCAGGTCTGCTGCAGGCTGTGCCACTCTCCTTATCCACACTACCAACAACTAGCATTTTCTGAGCAGGAGCTGCATGTGCATGGCTCTGAGCAGTATCTCCTTGCTGCGTGACTTTCAGGGAGTTACAAAACCTCCCTGGCATTTGGACCTAGTCATAGGAGGTGGAGAAGATGAACGGAAGGACCACATGCACCCGAGAGCTGCGGAAGGTGAGAAGTTATCACACTGGCCTTGTCCAAAGCCCAGAGTGGACCATCTGGGTCCCCTCACACTGACCTCAGCCCACTCATTTTATTCCAAGCTGCTTCCCCGGGGGAAAGGGCTGCACTCCCAGTGTCTCCGGACAGAGATGGTATGCAGTCGGGCCCTGCGGCTCTGGCTGCGGGTGAAAGAGAAGGCTTTCTTGTGGATCCTCTACTGGGGCTATTTGCTTTATGCATGCTTTACTGACCCCTCCCCTCTGGCCTGTTTGGGTCACCAGTGTCACCAGGTCCCCAGGATGAGGTCATCTAGGCCAGAAGGAGCTGAGGGCTCGCTTGCCCTTGGTTGAACACAGTTCGGAGTCCAAGGCCTGGGTTTGGCAGGGTCTTTCCATTGCTCCTGGCAACTCACAGGCACACCTGCCTTCTCGCCGGGGCCAACATTCTTCCTTCAGGCCATGGAGGGAGGAAAGAGGGCCGGGTATGTGTCCCTGTGTTTTCAGCACTCAGTAAATCCACAAATGCTGACCGTGTAGAATGGATAGGCTGGGTGGCCTCCACTATCTATTTTTCCTTAAATAGTGGGTTTTTAGTCAAGGATATATATGTCCCATGTTGCCCAGTCTCTCTTGCAACCAGGCACAGCCATTTGAAAAAGTCAAGCCTAAAGTGTGTGCACCTTGTAAGACGTCTTCTTAAAGAGAGAGACGGTGGTTTTCTTCCCCAGTTGCTCTTAGTGACTGAATTATAGAGTGATGGCCAGAGTTGTTGCAACCATTTTGAACCATGAAGTGATTTTGGGGATGATGGCAAAGTAGCACGATAGAAAGAGGCTGGGTCCTTGAGGGCTGTTGAGAGTAATTCTCCATGACGTGTTTATGACTCTAGTGACAATTTTTTTTGGGGGGGGCTCTGGAACCATCTTTTCAAGGATGTTTGCAAGGGAAATGGCCTGAGAGTACAGAAATATTGTCTTTCTGGAGCAGAACACAGGTTTGTTTTATGACTAGAATAATAAAAATAATGCCTTTTTCCAGGGCAAACATTGGCTGGATTTGCTAGCAGCCTCCGGTAATATTAGGGGTTTCCTAAACTCAGTACAGCAGTCTGTCCTTATATGCAAGGGTTACATACTAAGACCCCCAATGGGTACTTGAAACTGCAGGTAGGTAGTACCAAACCCTGTAGACACAGTATGATTGTAAAATATGGTGAATGTTTAAAAAAACAAAAGTATGCCGGGCGTGGTGGCTCACGCCTTTAATCCCAGCACTCGGGAGGCTGAGACAGGCGGATCGTTGTGAGTTCGAGACCAGCCTGGGCTACAAAGTGAGCTCAAGGCCAGCCTGAATGGCATAGTGAGACCCTGTCTCAAAAACAGGGCTGGGGATCTAGCTCAGCGGTCTAAGTGCCTGCCCGGCAAGCGCAAGGCCATGAGTTCAATCCCCGGTGCCGCAAAAAACAAAAAAACAAAAGTATTAGAGTAAATGACACATGGCTACTCAGCGTGGTGGTACATGCCTGTAATCCCACTACTTTTGAGGCTGAGGCAGGAGGATCACTGTGAGTTCAAGGCCAGCCTGAACTACATAAACAGACCCTGTCTTAGGGAAAAAAAAAAAAAAAGACACATTGCTATGGTTCCTTTCAAAAGACTCCTCCTCACTTTGAACACACATATCCAATCATTCTCATCAATTTCTTAAGCAGTTCTGGAAAGTCCTCTTGCATGAGTGTCTTCAGTCCTGGATCAATTCAGGACTTTTACCTTTCATGGTCATTCTGACTTTGGGAAAGAGTGAGGGAAGTCACATGATGCGGACCCTGTGAATAAGATGGATGAGGACACACCA
>RJWT010015996.1:7549-20221 GCA_004365215.1 Cuniculus paca | reverse complement strand
TAAGGAAATCCACACTGATTTCCACAGTGCTGCACCAGTCTACACTTGTACCAACAGTGCGAAGTGTTCCTTTTTCCCCACACACCCTGCAGCATTTTTTACTGGTTGATTTCTTGTTGATAACTATTCTTTCTGGAGTGAAATGGAATTCCAATGTTGTTTTAATTTGAATCTCTCAAATGACTAGTGATAGTGAACATTTTTTCATATATCCATTTGCCATTTGTATTTCATCTGAGAAGTGTGTGTTCATCTCACATGTCCATTTTTGGATTGGGTATTTAAATTTGGGGGATATTATTTTTTCTTATTGTTGTGATTCACCCACATTTTGGAATGTATCAGTAATTTCTTAATTTTTATTCTGCCATGTAGAAATCCACCATCTGAGTATAACAGTTGGCTTACACATTCACATATTATGAACATTTCTGTTTGTTTCAGATAATAGACATCATGAGTAAACTTGTTAAAGACTATCCTTGTGCAAGTATGTTCTGAATATATATATATAAAATTCTGAATATATATATATATAATTCTGAATATATATATATAATTTTTTAATTCACTTGCATAAAGATACACAATTAGAACTGCAAAAAGGTTTACTTAGGTGGCTATACCATTTTACACTTCCATCAGCAATATATGAAAATGGCAAGTGCTCTAAAATGTAGCTAACTACCACTGTAAGTCTCTTTTTTCTTCCTGTATGAGTAGATGTGAATGAATGTTCCGGCTTTGCTTAAATTTTCATCTCACTGATAAAAAATGTTGTGCATAATTTCATATTCTTATTAGCTTTCCAGACTGTTTATGAATGATTTCTCAATTTTAAATCCTATTTATAGAGTGAAATCCTTTTACTTTAAAGAATTGTTGTATTACTGATAATTGTTGATTATTGATAATAATTGTTGTATTATTGTATTATTTAATTGTTTTCTATAATTTATATACATATGTTGTTATATTTGGATACACTGTGCCAACTTTAGAAGTCTAGATGCTTAACTAAGTAAGTAAGCAGTCCTACATCCTAGGGTGTAGAGGACCTGCCCTTACCCTCTAGGATATTGTTCATTGTGTCAATTTAAGTTTAGAAGTTTAAGTGACTCAGCAGTGGGGCCAGGGTCCTCACTTTGTAAACATCCTCAGTCTGTGCAAAAGGATGGCACAAAGACCCTGTGAGTGCTACACCTACCTGAGGGCAATTAGCTTGCATACAATATAAAGGAGGAAAAGTGGCTTGTTCTCACCCAGTTTTTCACTCTCGTTGCCTTTGCCTTGCCCCCTCAAACTGTTGTCCCTCAGTCATGCCACTCTGCCTTTGAGCTAGCTGAGCATGAATTGAAACTTCCACAAACTGTGAGCTAAATAAACATTTCCTTCCTTAATTTTGGGCATCCGGTATTTTATCTCAGCAACAAGAGAAAAGTAACTAAGATGTGTTTAACATATATTTTATAAGTTTATTCCAAGGATGTCTTTAGATTTTATTTTATTAACAGCACATTCACAAGAATAAGTTTCATTTTATTTAAATGAGAATAAATTTCACAGTATATTATCTGTAATGATATCAGAAATTAAAGTATCTGGTGTGGTTTATAAATCAGACTTTAAAAACACTCCCACTCTCCTCTAGTAATTAATGAACAATACTTAGAAATTTTATATTTACCTATAAAGTGATAATTATTTTTTCATATAATCCCATGGTGATATATTTAGTCATCAACTCATAATTTTATATCTATGTTTTTGTGTAGCTATTTGTTCTTTTACATTTTTTGATTTTCTCTTTTCTTTCACACATTTTCATACTTAACAAGTCCCAGGAAGTGTTTTCTGTTATATTTGCTAAAGAAAGAGTTTTACTTATACTCATTATGTACTATATCATTTAAATTTCTAATTTTAGTATAGCACATCCTCCATTTCATTGCTTTTTTCTAATTCATAATTACCATTTTGTTAATTCCTATTGTTTTTCTATTTTATAATTCCTATTTTTTTCATTGTATTAATATCTATGGATACATTCTTCTGAGTAGAGCATTTACAGTGTCCTTATGTTTTTGTTATAAACTTAGTTATTTTGCTGTCTTAAAATATAATTTTCTTGCTTATTCAAGTTTATGCAATAACCAATTTCCAAGTAACCCCAAAATATTTTAGTTTGCATATGTATTTTTTATGATTTACTTAGCTACTTATTTATTTGGTAATAATCAAAGAATGGGACCTATAGGAATTCTCTTGTCTTTATTGCTTAAGGTCTTCTTTGTGAACACTTAGGGATAGATTTTTCAAATACTCCAGGATATAAAAATCAGTATCTTTCTTTTTTGAGAGACAAACTTTTAGGTAAAGCTAATTGTTCAATATTATTGATTTCATTATTCAATTTATTTCTTTCTTGACTACATATTCCTCATTCTTCAAACCTGAAAGAAGGTACTGAAAATAACCTTCTAGAAACAAATTCAGCTATTTTGACGTTTATTAAATGTAAATGCGTAGCATATCATCTTTTCAAGTTGTGCAATTTATAATTAATTGGTACCTTTTTATCTTCAGTCTTTTGATATTGATTGTATCAAGTCTGATATTGCCACTGACATTTCTATTATCTTTATATTTGCTTAGTGTTCTTCTGTCCTTTTATCTCTAAACCTTAATTCATTATCATAGTGTATCTCTTTAAATGTCTTTTCTGTATATGAATTCAAATTAACAGTCTTTATCTTATGAAGAGAAGATTATAATACATTCATATTTAGTGTTGCCTTATAAATTTGACATTTTTGCTTGTACCTTAATATTTCTTATATAGTAAATTTTCCCTTTTTTGCATTTGAACATTCCATTTTGCCCTTCTAAATCTGAAAGTAATACTACAATTTAGTATTTTATTGGCAGCCTCATTTTCCTATTTGTATAAACTGGTACATATTTCTTTATCATGATGAGAAAAGGAAATGCTAGCTATTTGCTTTACTAATATTTACATTAAACTGCTTTACTTTCCTTTTCGTCATGATATCTTCCCCATTGTAGTAAGTTGAGCTTAGAGGGATAATTTAATTTCTTCATTCATTACTCTTGTCTTCCCCCCACAAAGAAAAGACTTTTGGAGCATTTTATTTCTTTACTCCTTTCCCTTGCTCTTTCTTGCATCTCAATGTCCAGGTTTTGTTGAAACAATTAAATAGTCATAATTCAATATAATTATTAAAATTCCCTTTTAGGTACTATCTTTTCTGTTTAAAGAGGCATAATTCAGCACTTACACTATGTATTTCCTTACAGGTAAACTATCCATATCAATGTAACAGTATATCACAAGTTTTATGAACTTGCTATTTTTTCCTTGTCATCTCCTATCATGAGCTCTCTATTTAACTACCTTATTAGAGCCCTTAAGTACTTTCCACAAAAGCATTAATATGTAAGTTAGTGATGTACTTGGATATTTTATACCTTCAAGTACCTTTTCTCATCCTCATATGTGGATAGTAGAAATGTTAGATGGTATAGAATTTACTGAATGTGCATTTTTCCAAAGTTAGAGTAACTGTTTTGTTGTTGTTTTTGTTTGTTTGTTTTTTGTGCCACCAGGGGTCGAACTCATGACCTCACACTTGCCAGGCAGGTGTTTAGGCCACTGAGCTAGATTCCCGGGCCTTGCATTTTTCCAAAGTTAGGGTTCTAAAACAGGACATGTTTGAATCACAACTCAAAGCTCTTAACATAGTACTATTTTTCTATTTTAGTCTCTCTTTAAATTATTTTAGTAATCAGATAGAAAATTAATGTAGAATATTTAAACAACAACAAAATAATAAAGTAGAAAATATTTTTAACCAAAACATGAGATCTCCTAATAACTTACTGAACTATTAATGCAATTCTTATAATATTATTTGAAGTGATTTTTCACAGGTGCAACAGTAAAATTTTAAATGATATCAACTGTTTCTTAAAATTGAGTTAATTTGGCTAATGCAGGGCTGGGGATGTAGCTCAAGAGTGGATCACCTGCCTGGCAAGGGCGAGGCTCTGAGTTTGATTACTGGTGAAAAGAAGAAAATAATAATGCAATTCCACTCAGAATCTTAGATAAATGTCTTTGACTTAATATCCCATATATTTTAATATAAATTTTATACGTATTTAAAAGAATACAGCAAAATGATTCTAAGGTTCATTAGCTGATCATTTGTAAAAGTAGCTGTTGTAATGCACCATATATTTCAATCCAAATTATTCTATAGAAATTAGTGTTAGATGATAAAATAAAAACTGGAAAAATATCCTACCAGTGTAGTCAAGGAAAGACTTAAATGTAAGTTCAATATTTAATTTGAAATATCATGATGAAAAACTGGAAAGATTTAAGTAGTCTCAAAATTCTGTAAGTCAAGTATGTAAATAAAGTTAAAAGGTAAACAATACTTGTGAAATTTTGTTACAAATATGAAAGGAAATTTATAATATTAACAAATATTTCATTATCAATCAATGAAAAGAAACCTCATAACTCAATAGCACTATTATGAAAAGAGGATTAATACTTAATAAATTTATGGAAAATATTCAATAACAATTGAAATCTAATAAATGCAAACTATTTTCTTATTTGTATTCGGCTCTATTTCCATCTGTTTTATTAACCTGTCTCTTCTTCCTCTTCTTTCTCTTTTTACTATTAAACCTAGTGGAGGAGGGAGGACCAAGAATTAAGCATAATCTGTGAACTATTAGTTGACATTTAAAATGAAATAATTTTGCTAGATAGATATCAGTGTCACACTCTTAGTCACACTTCCAGGGATTTACTATACGGAATTATGTGGTGTAGTAAACCAAAATTTTATGAATAAAAGAATTGACTGCAGCCTCACCTGAAGCAGCAAAGCACTATCAATAATCCAAATACCCGTAAGTGGAAAAGGAATAAATTTTAGCACATGCTTTTGCTGTAATAGCATATACTCATTTACAATTATATTTTAAATATTTCATATAATAGAAAAATGATCACAAAATAATGTTAACTTTGGAAAAGCAGAATTTATAGTTCAATATTCAGAAGATTTGTGATTCATCATAAACAACTGCACATAAAAACAATGTACTAAATGTAAGCAATACTTCATATTAAAGAATGTTATTTAAAATGCTTTTGTCTTGAAAACTCCTTCCCTCCCTCCTTCTTTCCCTATCTGTCCTCCTTGTTTCTTTCTTTCTTTCCTTGCTTTTTTTCTTTCTTTTTATGTGTTTGGTTTTCATGACTGAGCACAGGATCCCACTTATTCTAACCAAGCACTTTATCATTGTACTATATACCATGCTCTAAATGTTTTTCTGTATTAGAAATTACCAATATACTAATTTCATGTGAGTAATTAGAAATATACTAAACAGCTATTGTTTCAATATGAGAAAAAGATTTATTATTCGAATGACTTTAATATCAGAAATATTATTTGATGATACAAAGTTACTGGTAGTAAATCAGAAATAGATCACAGAGTAGAACACGGTGGTAGTTTCATAATACTTACTGAATAAAGCATTAGCACTATTATTCACATTTTATCATCTTTTCTTTATTTTGTCTTTTGTTTTTGTATTTTTTTCTGTGTCTTGATTTTATAGATTAATTTCTCCACATCTTCACATATTATTTTTCATAGTATTGCCATGGTTTGTCAGCATTTCTGAAAATGAATGAACAGATAACAATATGTTAGCCATAAAATGAAAGAAATGTGTGGCCATATTATTAAACAAATTAATAATGTTGTTCAGTTTTATCTTCGTAGTGTTTAGTTTCTAGGGGAAATCGACATTAACAAAAGAAGCCACAGGGAAAGTAGAGATAATCAAGGATCTTCAGTGCAGTCAGACAACACAAAGGTGTTTGAGAAGTTCTTACTACCTTAGGAAGATGTAATGGACCCTTAAATTAAGCACAAAGAGGTGCTGTTTTACTTTTAATAAGTTTGGTGAGAAATATTTTCAGTGTAATAGATTACACACATTCATAATAGTAAATTCCTTACCTGTGGCTAAAATGCAAAGCAGTTTTTGGTAAAATAATATTAATAGTGCTTGGAATTGTTTTAAGCATCCGAAGTGAAATTACAGATGAAACAGGAAGATTAGAGTTTATTGAAGATAAAAAATATTTATCAAACATTATCTTCCTCACTTACCAAACACAGATAATTAATTTCACAGCTAGCATGGTTCTCAGCATTATTCTAGCTGCAAATTTTTAATTGTGTAGCAAAGTTAAGCCTGAAAAATAAAAGAAACATAAATTAAATGTCAAATTTAAAAGTAAAGCTCATTTTATGAAAAATGGTTTTATCTCATTTTATCAAGAAACGGATAACAAATTGATCCATGTAACATTTTCTTATAAATATCGAACGAGTAAAATCATTGCTTTTGGTTTTTCCTAAGTTGTTCATGTCTGAATCTGACAGATGTACATAAAATGTGTCAATTCCATTTATAGAAGAGACTTTTAATTTCTAAAATATCCTAACAGATATTCAAAACATTAATATTCCATCAAAGTACACTGTGATTTCTTTTAACTATTTTTTGCATCTTGATACTTTTTTTTTTAATTTCTACTGGTGCTAAACTAGTAATGGAATATGCTCTGGGGGTTTTAAACTCAATACTTAGTAAATTAATTCCCAGTTGTCTCCATAAATACTCCAGTGAATTAGGGATGATGCAAACAACATAAGCTATAAAATATTATTAAGACTGTCTTGTATACTATCTATCCTTTATAATAGTTTGCAAAATTGCTTAATGTCACTTACGGCTTCTTGATGGCATCTTTACAGGAGATTGATACCTTAAAATGAATTTTAAAATACAGTGAAAAGCAGGAATATTTTAATTTTGAGTGCTAGACACAAAATAGAAAGATGACTGGCAGTTATTTTTCAAGGAATATTTCAAAGAGTGCTTGACTTTCATCCTTTAATACATACTCTTGAAATTTAAAAAAAAATCTTGGAACATTGTATAAAATCTCCTTATTCAAAAAGAAACATAAATTTTTATATATGTGTGTATTATTTGTAAGTGCACCAGACAATAGAAGACTGGGAGAGGTGGAGAATTAGAAAGTAGAGAAAGAAAATGAGAAGAGAAAGGTAAAAACAAATTCAATTAAAAATTTTGTGTCTACTTGATGGTAAACCAAATATTAAAATCAAAGAATACTAAGTGAAAGTTCTTTGCATTGTCTCTAATTCATATGCATAATATATTTTGTATATATATCTTTCTTGGTAGAAATTAAAATTTATCACTACCATTGATCAAAAAGAACCCTTCATTTACCTTTATGCCAAAATTCTATGGGTTATCTTTTGATTAAAACCATGAAGGGCCCCAAAGCAACAAATATTCCTTGTGTTGTTGAAAATGAAAAGATTCAGTGTAAATCAGAATAGAAACAAATGTAAAAAGGAGGGCAAAGAATGTCACATGTACAGCTTGCCACAGTTGTTGGGCCTACTTTCCTTACACTGGGTCGGTGACCACAGTGCTCAGGACTGTCAAGTAAAATGGTCTGAGCGACACCTGTTTTCCCATAACCCTTGACCCTCACTTAACTACCAGCCCTGCTGTGAAGTGTGTAGCAATGGAGTCAAGAAAATGGGCAGTTGCCTGGGGAATTTTGCTGTACTTTTTGACTAATTACTTACAGATTATCTCCCACCTCATTTTCAATGAAGAGAAACGCCTCTATAAAATTGAAGGGCACTACCGATTAGTCTAGATAGCTTCGAAAGGGTTTTAAGATACCACAGCTTTACACACTTTAGCAATATGGCCTTCAATGTATTTGGGCTTTACTGTAAAAGCATTCAAGTGTCAACCTGAGTACATTTTAATACATATCCCAGAAGAAAACTGAACGTTTCTCTCTTAGATTTTAAAAACTTACATATGAATTGTAGAGTTCAGTAAAGTAGAAAGTTATTGAACTCAATTCAAAGGAGGTAAAAGAATAACCATTCCTTCCTAAATTGTAACACATATGAAATATGAAACATGAGATGCAATCACTTAATCACTTCTGTTACTCTAATATTTACATTTTTATTTACATTTTCATTCACCTTTTTCAGGCTTCTCTTTGAGAAACTAGCCAGGCTGTGTATATGTACATGTGTTTAATCCTTGTGGTGATTAAATTACTAGACAGCAGACTAGTTTCTTTTTTCTGATCAGATAGATAGAAATTTAAACCCAATGCATAACATAATCTTTTAACTGCTATAAAAAAAGAGGCTTGTTTGTCAGGAAAACAGAAATTTAAAATTAAGTTGTAATATGTTTCTTGTCCCAAAACTCTGATTAAGAGAAAAATTAGAAATGGACAAAGTGTAAAATTTCAAAAGGAACCTATAAGCCTTCAAAGGGCTAATATGCTAACAAAATACCGCCCTCCCCAAATCCTGCTCCATATCAGTGCTCTAGAGTAATGAGTTTCTCCTACACACCAAGGGTCACAATCAGAATCTGAACTGATAAGCCTGGTGCCTGATGGTGTGGCCACATGGTGATAGAATTGACTGGAACTGGCCTCTGTGCTCTCATCTGCCCCACAGGACAGCCCCTTTGGGTGCTGAGAAAGTCCAACTTAGAGAAATATATGTAAAAAGGAAACAAACAAAAAGAGACTACAAGTTGGACATGGTGGTGCACACCTGTGATCCTAAACACGCTGGGAAGCTGAAGCAGGAGAACTTCAAGTTTGCACCCAGCCATAGCAATTTAGCAACTCAGTAAGATCTTGCCTCAATAAGTAATTAAATAAATAAGAATAAAAGGGGTAGGGGTGCAGCTCAGGGTGAAGGCCTCAAAGTCAATCCCTAGTACTACTAGAGAAACAAAACATTATTTAAGAAGTAGGCCCTTGATGGACAATACACTGAGAAAATAAACCAGGGAAGATTTATGTAGAGTACCAAGCAAAAAATGTCAACTCTGACACCAGAATAGATGAGTTACAAGTTTTTATTTGCTCCTCAATAAGAGTCAGAAAATCATCAATTTTCCAAGGAAGACTAAATGCAATGAAAGAATATAGTGATGACAAAACAGTGTAATGGAAGCCTCATAATTACGGTAAAAATTCCTGAATTCATAAATTGGAATTAAAGAAATTTGGGGATATCAAAAGCACACTAAATCTTAGATGGTCTTAGAGCTAGGACTGTCATCAGGTTATTTTTAAAAAGAAAGAGGGAAAATGCCAAGGTTTCCTTTTAATTCATGACAATAGTATGCTCTTAAAAGAAGTAAGAGAAATAATGTCAAATGAATGATAACCCTCTAAAATATTCAATTATTTTAAAATATGCCTTTTTAACTTCAAAAAATCCATGAAGACAATCATTTTTGTCCCAAGATAAAAGCTTCTGACAAGTAAATCAAGTGCCTTAATAGTTTTTATGTGTTTGCCATAGATATTCTAGTTCTGGGTATTCACATCCAAGTCTTTCACAAAATACAAAGATTGTAGCACAAAGATGTTCTTCACAACACTGTTTATGACTCATTCATTCATTCAATAATATTTTTAATATTTTTTAAATTTTAGTATATTAGTACATGTGTGCAGTATATATTTACATTCCTTATGAAAAGTTGGTACATGTATGTAACACATCTTAATTCCTCTTTAAAAAGCTTTTTGAGAACTTTCCATGGGCCAGGCTACATGTCTGCTATTCAGTAAAAAAATAGATGCCATTAAAAGACTGATAGTTAATTATGGTACAGGCATATGATGAGCTATTATGTAGTTATTAAAATGATGTTTATGGAATGTTTAATGACTTGGGAAAATGCTAATGACTTAATACTGAGTGAAAATGTACTTACAAAACAGCACTTACCATATTATCTGAGACATGTAAAAATTTCATTAAAAATGGAGGAATATTCCAAAATATGAGCAGTAATTGCCTTTAGGTGGTGGAGTGATGGATGCTCTTTTCCTTTCCATTGCTTTTTACAAACAATGTATTAACTTAATTATCATTAACTTATATCCAGATTTTGGTAAAGAAAAAATATTAGAACTTAAGCTAACTGGCCACCAGATGAAAACTTTGTCCTCTAGCTGTAAGGACTAGACTGAGTCTGATAGAAGGAATGATATTTAGACAACTTTAAAAACATGCTTCCCTGGAAGAGCAGTATTTCATTTTGTGAGTCCCCTGTATTCTCAAAATAACTCATGCTCCTAAGAATAGATAGTGGATATATTTAGAACTTTTTATTAATAATCAAAAGCAGTTTTAACATGTTTCCTGTATCACCTTTTTTGGATGTATAATTTACATACAATTTAAAGTACTCATTTTAAGCAAGCAGTTTAATTCTGACAAACACATATATTGAATTATACTGCATATATTTATATAAATCCAGTAGCTATTGTAACAAAAGGACAAAATATTTCCACCGTCTTACAATATTCCCTTGGATTTACTTCTTTGCAGATAATGCTTAGCCTTATCCCTGGCACCATGCAAGTACTGATCTGTTTCCTATCATTATAGATTAGATTTTTGCTTCTAAAACTACATATAATAGAATCATACCATATATGCTATTTTGTACCTGATTTATTTCACACAGTTTAAACTATGTTAGATATACATGTGCTCTTGCATATAGTAGAATATGGTGCCATTATGTACACTGTAGAGCATCTAGAAATTGAAAATTTTATGCTATTGAATGTAAGGAACTCACTCATATTTCCAGTGGGCACAGAAGATGTGGTGGCCACTTTAAAAACAACTTCAAATTTCTTATAAAGTTAGATATATGTGACCCAACTATTCCACTCCTAGATATACATGTAAAGGTAATGAAAACATATATTTACAAAAAACATGCACAAATATAGTAATGACTACCAAATTATAAATATAATATTTACAATAGCCACAATGGGAAACAATGTAACATGCACCAATAAATGAAGGAAAAACAAAACATAGCATATAGGTGCAATGGAATACTCCTCAACAATACAAGTATTCTTTTTAAAAATATATTTTAATGAAAAAGGACTTTAACAATAAGAAACCCCATAGATATTCTACAGTCATACACATAGTATTAGTAAAAATTTTAAGTAAGCTTCAATCAGGCTTTCACGAATAAACACCAGTTTCATCTATTTTCATTTTCAAGCTGAATACAGTTTTTAATGTTTTTTATAGATGTAGGAAAGGTATTCTTTTTGTTAAGCCAATCAGGAAACTAAAATGAATAGTTATTACACGAAAACTTGCTATGTTTTAAATTAAGTCCAAATGCCTGCTGGGTAGACTTCTACTAACCTCTAGTGAAAACTTTGTTTTCAAATGAAAAACTCCAAGGGTCAGCAATGAAATTGTTTCATTTTTCTTTCATTTAAAAATCAAGTACTAAGCATAGAATTAGACACAGTCCCTGCTCAGTGGGTTTCACAATTGACAGCAATGCCAGCCTGGTTTTCTTTTTCTCAGACTCTGTATTATACCAGACTCTTGATAGGAACTTGTTTACTATTTCTAAGATATACTCTTGTGCCCTGATGCACTACTGAAAGACAGTTCATAGTCCTTTGAAAATACAGGGCCTTGGGCATGCTGAAAGGGCAGGCACAATAACACACACTTGTATCAAATAAAAGCAAGCTCTGAGTCAAGAAAAGAATTCTAATAATGACTTGTCTTTTTCTAGTTTATTATTTAATAAATCTTGCCAGAAATAGTTCAAAATTCAACTTTACTTCTAAATGGAAGTTTATAAATCTAGCACAGAAATATATAGCAAATATTCATTGGGTACAGAACACATTGAAAATATACATTTGAAGTAAAATATGCTAGGTCGACAATACTTCTCTGTGGTTTGTTCACACCTATGGTTGTCTAATGGCCTCCAAAGTCTTTGGAAAATATAATTTCTTGTGCTACTTTTCTGAATTTCTCCTTTCTAAAATGGAAACCATTCTTGGCTTCTACATAGAAAACAACATAACATACAGTAAAAATGTACTCATTTAGACCAAGGGAAAAATAATCAATTTCACACATTGTAGATCTATTATACCTCAAATATTGAGCTAAGCAGAAAAGTTAATCCACTTAACAAACATTGTTTAATTCCCGTTATGTATCAGATAGCATTGTGCTGCTGGTGAGATAGCAGAAATGTCTACTGCACTCCTGTATGTTACATTCTGAAGGTGCATGGACTTGCAATAGGGGGAGACTGTTTTGGTTACTTTTCTCGTTGCTGAGACAAAACACCTGACACCCAAAGTGAAGCAAGAAAAGGTTTATTTAGTTCACAGTTTCTGGAGATTTCAGTCCATAATCAGCTGTGTCCAAGGCAGGGTGACATGGCACTGGGGCAACACTTCAAGGCAGCAGCCAGAGCAAAAGAGCAAACCAAGCCTCTTCTCTACCTTTAAATTGTACACAGTCCACCCTCACCTTCCCAGGATGGGTGTAAAACTCACAAAATGTCCTTGCCCTCCTTTGCACAGGATAAGGATATTTACAAAGTAAGAACCCTGGCTCCCTGCTGAGTCTCTCAGTTAAACTT
>RJWT010015995.1:0-20105 GCA_004365215.1 Cuniculus paca | reverse complement strand
GATGCCACATCTATGCAGAAATGGTCATTTCTTATACTCATTACTATTTTTGTAACAAATGGATAAAGATTACAGCTGTCAGAGCAATCAGCATAACTAAATGAGCCTAATTTTATTAAATTCAGTTGTCTCCCCAAGGTATTAAATTTGCACAGAGCAAAAGAAAAGCCGCACTCAGGTACTTAAAAATCAATGAAATGATTATTAGACTGCACTAAAAAGAGCACACCTTTGAAAACAGAATACCAGGTATCCCTGCCATTTATTTGAAAGTCATTTTGACAACATTGTGTGTGAAGTAATTAGAGTTTTGGGTTAGAGATAATTGAGCATAAAAAACATTTGCTTTGAAAAGAAAGCCAGTACCCATGCTATCCTAATCTCTACACAATAAAAGGAAATCCTATCTCTTAATTACACTATAATGATTCAAAATCTTGAGAAAACCCTTCAACTCTTACATTCGTTTGGAGTCCTCAAAAATTTCTTCTGTGAAATAATGGGAAAAAGAAAAGACTTTCCAAGACTTTCATGTACTGTAATATCCTTTTCAACTTGAGAAGTGAAAACGTATTTGTCCTGAAGAATAAAGGAGAAAGGGAAGGCAGGAGAGAAGGCAGCTGCCTGTGTCCTAGTACAGACTCTTAGTTGCCCTTACTAGGGGGAGAAGTTTGAAGATGCCTGGGGGTCAAAACAAAAGTAATAGAGTGGAAAATAAAAACTTTTAAATCCGTACACATTATGGAATTTATGTTTACTCCTAGTCAAGGTAATGTTACAAATCAAATTTCTATTTCACAAGATTTTCCCTGTCTGAACTGAAAACAGTCCAGTTGATAGCTTTCAAATATTTCAATGACCCATGACTTGCATCAGTATTTTGGTTAAAAATGACCTTACCTATTCTCTGCTCCTTGTAAGTCCCCTTGCAGCACGTCCCACAGAGTGAAAGAAGGGACCGTGGAGAATTAGTTCCAGACACAGGGGCAGTCTAACGGCACCACTGTGGATGTACTGTTGGGAATTCAGCGCTCCCCATATGCTGGCCGGCTGGGCATATTAACTTGTTGCTCGCAAGGGTGATCACAGGGTAGTAATGTGACTTTGGGGCCTCATCCTAGATCAACAAAATCTGAGGTTTCTGTGGGACAGTGATTTGTGGACTTTCCAGATGATTCTGATGCCTGCTAACTTTGAGAATCACTGCATTAGAACACCTGATTCCTCAGAAGTCACAATTGAGGTGCCATGGTGTTAGGAAATCTGTCATACAGAAATGATCACTGCCTTCCCTTCAAACACGAAACAACTCGAGATCATGGAACTACAAGGTAGGAACTGTTAAGACACCAAACCGAATGTGGTTTAATGTATGAGAAAGTTGCTTTCAGCAGCTCTGTAATTATCCCTAACATATATATCCCTTGCTGGGAAGCGTAACATGACTTTTGCTGTAAATAATACATGAGAGGCCAGAGAGTCCAGCAGGTGCCACTGAGACCAGGAGATGAAGGGACAAAGCACAGGGGCCTGAGTAAACCAACAGCAAGGGACATGAGTCTCAGGGAAGTGGAGGCAAGGAAGAAAGGCCTAATCGGAGGGCAAAAGACAAGGCCTAATAAGCAGCCTGGCAAGCAGACACCTGCATTTCCACACGTCTGTTGGTCCCTTGTGTGTCAAAACACTCCACACTACAAACTTCCAGATTTGGCTGCTTCCTTGCCATCCCCCCTTTGGAGCCCCCAACTACTAAAAGCTTTCCTTCGTTCCCATAAACCACACCTGGTCTTCTCCCCGCTGCTGTCGCCTGGGCTTCACTCTTCCACCGCACACAGGACAGGAGCCCAGAGGGAAAACTGGTGAGCCTCTGTCACAGTCCTTTCCTGTCTGTCAGAACAGCGACCTGACTCAAACCTCACCTTACTGCAAAATGACATGTTCAGTCCAGGTGGCAACAAAAAGGACAGGAAAGAAAAACACTTTCTACATGTTTTCATGATCTTTTTTATTGAACATATCGTCCATGTAGACAAGTGGCATAAAATTCATAAATATACAGTACTCCTACGCGGTCTCCCCATATGTCACACACCCTTGCCTCCCTCCATGGCGCTGGCTGGGCGCAGCCGCACTCTCTCTGCCGGGCAATCGGAAAGGCTTGTCTTTTTGTGGAACTGCTGCCCCAGCCTGGCTTTTCCTAAATGTCATAGCAACAGCTATTTCTATCACCTCCTTTACTGTCTTCATACTAAAGTAAAAATATTTTTCAATGCTAAAAATATGCAAAATATTGAGCTTTTTAATACTGCTTTGTCCAGAATGCACTATGACTCCGTGTTTATAGCCAACAGCACAGAAGTGCCCGTGGCCACTGCCCGACTGATCCCAAAAACAGACGCATCATTTGCTGGTGGGGTTACATGAAGAAATACTGTTCCAAAAGGATTCTTCTGAAAACACTAACTTAGGCTTCTAATGTTGCACGGCATAGGACATGATGATGATGGTATCTGATTGAAAGGAACTGTCAGTTAGGTAAGAATAGAATGTAATGTTAGAAGTATGACAGAAACCTAACTGCTGGATGTACAAACTGCCACACTCAAGTGGGGGTCACTGCAGGGAGCCCAAGCACCCTCCCCTGGCCCCAACCACGCTGGCTCTTTGTAGTCTCGACTGCTCTCTTCCCATTTTTTTCCAAGTTGCAGCATTATTGCTCTGATGTGATCCCGAACCCACAAATCCCCACCTACCTTCCTATTCTCCAAAACATGCAAAACCCTAAGAAATAAAACCGTCGAGCAGCAAACAAGAGCGAGGAAGCACAAGTCTGCAGGCTCCTGGGCTGACCTCCGACAAGGAGACTCCCAGGGCACTATGGCCAGGTGAGGACACTCATTCCTGGGCTACTGTGCTGTCTTCAGCCACTTGCTATGGGAGAGCTGGCACCCCTCAGAGAAGACTGAAAGAGCAGATCTTCTATGGCTCCCAGAACTGGCCGGAAACCATCCCGGAAGAGTCAGGTCCCAAGGACAAGCCACAGGGTTTATGAACCAGGAAGCTGCCCTGGTCAATAAAGAGAACACTGTGTAATTATGTGCATACTCAGCCATGGTCACGGTTAGCTTGGACAACCATTCCATAAAATGAGGATAATTCATTGCTTCGAACGATCTCATTTCACACGAATTAACTTGTAAGAAACAAAAGTTTACACTAGGAATTCAAAGCATACTTGGAAATTTTTCAAAATAAAGTAGGAAAAAAAAATGAAGCGGAAGACTGAATATACTTATTCCTCGCAGTGAAATGATGGCTTTTAGAAGCAAAAATTACAACACAGGACTTAAGGCTTGAAAACAAAACAGAAAAACTCCAGTCATCATTATTCATTTACTTTTTTGACAGAAAAATTAGTTATGTTTTATTATATCAATAATAAAAGAAAAAGGACCAGACACTACAGTTCACTGCATATTATATCTAATTAAATATACATTAGCTTCTAGATACACGTATTTGGGGTTCTTCAAAATAATTTTTAACCTATAATTAAATATGAAAAATTTTAAAACTGGTTTAAAGGTATTAAAATATAAACATCTGAATAATACTAAAAATGAGGAAAACACATGGTTACCATTTTTTAAACCAAGAACAAGTACTTGATAAGCAACTTAATAAGCAAATATCATTTATCTGACAAAAACTGGGAGCTGGGAAAGAGACAATAATGCCACAGGATTGGATGTTAAAGGAATTTGGTCCTAGCCACTAGATTCAAGAGCCTGGAAAAATAAAAGGCAGGAAGTGTTTCACTCATAAGAGCAACAGAGAACAAAAAAAATCCAGAGTGATGCCACATAGCAACACCCAGCCTGCCCATCCACCACACCTCTGGTGCTGAGCGGGTGGGGTGACCAAGCACACAAGAACCACAGGTCTGTGGTCCAGACCCAGGAGCAGGAGGTGGATGGGAAAGCAAGGGGCACCAGTGTTGCATGAAACCCAATCAGCCCAGCCCACCATCTCTGTCATGACCCAGCACACACAAGCATCTCTGCTCACTTCAGCACACATATGTAAGTCAAGTATAGGCATACGCTTCTTTGCATAGCAAGTTCCCAGGAGTGCACTGAAATACTAACCCATCTATGAGCATGTAAGTCATTTTTACAGCCAGAATGACACTTGAACTGACCAAATAATATGCTCTCCATTTGAAAAGTTGCCTATAAAAATTTTGGGATTTGAATTAAAAACGATCCATGACTCGTTAGCAAAACATTAAGACCATGGTTGGTGCAGTCATCTGTCAGCAGCAGTTCATGGGGCTGTTACTCTTGGATAACTTCTAGGACTTTGTAAACACTGTTGTGGAATACAGTGGTGAAGTGAGGCTTGGACTCCTTCACCAAGAGGTTACACAGGGGCGTCTTCCCAGCGTTGGCGGGGTCTTCCACATCCCAAATCTCAGGCATACTACAGCCAGGCCTAGAAAAGGAATCAACACACGTTACCTAACTGCAGATAAGAACGGCACAATTTAGATTTCTGACCTCATTTCACTGATTTCCTAGGTAAATTAATTTAGCTTTAAAAAAAAACCCTATCACTGTTACTTATGCTTTTGTAAGCCGCAGCGACGTCTCTGTAGGACAAGGTGAACACAGCAGGTGAATGACTGCAAAGCAGGAAACAGACCTGCAGGATACATGCATTAGGTGCTGGAGTAAGAGAGGCTTTGGATAAATTCTGCCTCAAGTATTTGTCAAGATGTGTGCTGGGTAATTACATCCCCTCGGCTTCAGTTTCCACATCTGTGAAATGTAGAATTACCCAGGTATCTTAGTCATGTTTTTGTGGCTGGGACAAAATACACTCACAACGAAAAGAGGAGAGCTTTATTTTGTTGACGTTTTCAGTCCATTATCTGCCATTCTCCAAGGAGGACTGCATGGAAGAGGGGCATAGCAGAATAAACTCGCTTGCCGCCTGGCAGCCAGGAAGCAGAGGGTGAAAGAAGGAGCCAGAAGGGAGATAAACCCTTCCAGGCCATGCCCTCACTGACCAACCTTTTCCAACCAGACCCCAACTCGTAACAGTAAGTCCAGCTATACAATCCCACAATCCAATCACCTTCCCAAATTGCTAGCTATGCGTGCATGAGACTTATCATGGATATCTAGATTTAAACCATAACATTCCACCTCTGGCCCACAAAAGACTCAAGCTCACCTCATTATGCAAAACAGTCCATCTCTAAAAGTCTCCAAAGTCTTAATAGATTTAGCACTGCTGAAAAGTCCAAGTCCAAAGTCTAAGACTTAATGCAAAGTCTTACCTACAAGCCCCAATAAAAATCAAAAAGAAAGCTAAACACCTCCAACATACAATGATATACAGTAAACATTCCCATTCCAAAGGGAAGGAACAGGGGGATAGGAAGGAATGGACCAAGGCAAGACCAAAACCCACCAGGGTGAACATTAGGTCCTGCAGCTCTGTGTCCAGTACCTGGGGCAAGCTGTGGCAAGATGCAAGTCCCAAAGTGCTTGAGTGGCTCTGCCCCTATGGACAGCTGGCTGTAGTCCATGTGGTCTCTCTCTCGGGTTGGCTGTGCTCACTATGCAGGCATCCTCAGCAGACGATCTGCTTTCCTGTTTTCTCCAACCTTCTGCGTCTCCACTGCACCTTTGGCTTCACACTCACAACTTCATACACTGACCTCTCAGGGACACAGTGCCTGCCTTTCCAAGCCTTCTCCTGAAACCTGGGTGGAAGCTTTCCTGACTCTACAACTCTTGCATTTTAGGTAGCTACACAATCAGCACCACATGGATGATGCCAAGGTCTGCTGCCAGTTCCAACAGTAGCCAGGCACCCTGTCCCCTGTATATAATTTTAAATTTTAGTTTATTGGTACATGTGCATAGTACATAATGTTTGCATTCCTGTGTGGAGATGGCATATGTATATAACACATCTCAATTCCATTTTTTATTCCTTATCCATTCTTTCCCTCCTCATCCTTCCATCTCTAGATCCCTTTTCCATTTGTGAACAACCCTGAGATTCCATCTTACCCAAAAAAATGTCCATCATCAAGAAATCAAACAATCACAAATGCCAGAGAGCTGCAGAGGGCAAAGGAAGCCTACTACACTGTTGGTGGGAATGTAAAGTTGTATAACAACTGTGGAAATCAGTATGGAGATTCTTCAAAACACTAAAACTAGAAATTCCACTTGATCTGGCTATTTCCCTTCTAGATATCTTCCCAAAAGAGTTAAAGGCATCATATAACAGTGACACATGTAAACCCATGGATACAGTAGCACAATTCATAACAGCTAAATCTTGAAAGCAATCTACATGTCCGTCAGCAGATGAATGGATAAAGAAAATGTGATATTTACACACCATGGAGTAATACTCTGTCACAGAGAAGAATAAACTTGAGTCATTTGTAGGAAAATGGATGCACCTTAAAACCATGTTAGCTAAAATAAATCAAATATACAAGCTTAAGTAGTACATTGTCTGTCTTATATAAGCAACCCAGAGTAACAGTAAAGAGTGAAACAAAAGAACAGGAAATAGGGAGATATACTGTTCTCAAACTGCACCCCTATATTATAGCTGAAGAATGTCTGGGTGGCTGAGCTCTGTGAACTGAATCTGGGAAACCCATTTCCCATGTGGTCCTTCTCCAGTAGGGTACCCTGTGATTCTCCTTTTAAAGCAAAGTCTTAAAGTTCAAACCTTTGAAAAATAGGGTTTTGTTGGTTCCCAAGATACCCTCAAGGTATCCTTCTTATTGTTCTGATGTAAATCATTTGATTTTTTAATTTTGTTTTAGCAACCAAGCTGTCCTCAGTCAAACTTCATAGGAGCTTCCTTTCTGGGGAAACTGAGAACTTTTTAAAATCATACAACTGTCTCCTTTCCATTTAACTGTCAACACACAGATGGCTAAAAGTCCCCAACAGTACCCAAGCCACAACTTAAACACTGGGCTCCCTTGAAATTTCCTTCACCAGATTAATGCCACCCTTGATCTCAGTCTCCCCCCCAAGGTCTCAGGACATGAGTAGAATGTACAATTCATGTACTCTATGACAGAGTAATACTCCATTCTTACTCTGGCCTCTGTGAGACTTCACTAGCCTACTCTTGTCCTGTAGAGTACACTTCTTTTTAGCCTTTTACTGCGTATTCTGTCTTGTTGAATTCTTTGTTCAAGATACCAAGGACCTGGAAAGAAGCGCCCCAGACCTCTATCCAGTAACAGGAAGACATGGTAGGGAGGAATAGTGAAGGAAAAGCTGCTCATGTCATGGCAGCCAGGAAGCAGACAGTGAAAGAAGAAGCCAGCAGGGACACACGCCCTTCCAAGTCATGTCCCTCAGGGCCCCACATCTTCTGACCAGACTCCACCTCCTAACAGCAAGCCAGCTAAATCACCCCCATGATTCGGTTATCTTCCAAAAGCTGTCTATGAGCTTATGAGGATCTGGGGGATAATCGAGATTTAAACCACAACACCAAGACATAGGTTTGTTGAAAGGATTAAGAGTCAGGTACCTACCACTATGCCCAGGATATAAAAAAGATATATTGATTTTTAAAATTCTAATTGGCAAGTCTACTTAATTCATTAGGAAGATGCATTAATTTTATACATAATTAAATCTTAAAAGCAATATATTTTCTAAAGACTAATGTAAGTGAAATTGGTACCAAGTGTTATCTGCCTAAATAGGTTCTCCAAAATAACTGCGACATTTCATTTAAATCAAGAACAGTTTTATAGATGTAACTGGTGGAGTCTGACAAAGTTCACACTTTGTTACTTTTTGAGAAATCCTAGGAAACAGAAAAATACATGAAGAAATACAGAGAACTGACAACTGCTATGTTTTGTCATGAGAGCTTCATTTTTCTTTTTTAATTAAATGAAAAAACATTATCTCCAACAAGTACCTTCATCTCCAAGGTCAATTCACAGCACATATCCTGCTAGACCTTTCCTAACCATATTCAGCCACACACACAAATACAGACAAGTTTTCTCTTTCTCCTTCTCCCTCCCCTGTCCCCTGTCTGTGCCCCACTCCCTTGGGTTATTTTTACAAAAATAGGATTACTGTAGGTCTCTTAACAATTGAATGTGGCAACTTTTTGTTCTAAGCATGTAAAGGCCATGGTATTTCTGACTTTGCCCGCATCAGAGTCTCCCAAGGAGGGCCCCTGTGTGCATTCCCTGTCTAGGGCTCCAGTGAACCGCTGGTGCAAGTCCTCATCAACACCAATTCCACTGACCTTGAATGCCGAGGATAATAGGGCTGGGATCTGGTTTCCACTCCTCCAATTTTCTCCTGCAGGTCAAGGCCAGAGTGATAGAGAGGAGACATAGGGGCAGAAAACAGCTGAGTTCAACTCCTCTTTGGAAAAAAAAGCAAAGAGCTGCTTTTGTGAGTCCTGTCCGGCGCCTACATTGCCCTCTCATCCTAATCTGAGCTCCCGAGGATCCCTGGGCAGTCAGCAAAGTCTTTTAATAGCAGGAGTAATGCTGTGCAGCAGCACACGCCTGCAGTCTCAGGTACTCAGGAGGCTGGCGTGGACGATTTAAGGTCAGCCTGGGCAATGCAGTGAGGTAAGATCCCTATCTCGAATAAAGGTTAGTGTGAATCTGAGTAACTTTCTTCTAAATACATTTTTTAAAAATTTTATGTCAACTCTATGATTGGAATTAATGAGAGAAAACAGAGAACTGAGAACAGAAGAAGAGCTACATAAATACTTCTCCACGTTTCTATCGGGTGTATTTCGCTGCTTGTGTCTGCACCCAAGTGTGGCTCATGGAAGGCCTCCTCAAGCCCCACCACTAAGCCTCGCGGACCCCGGGCTCCCAGTGTGCCAGGCAGACACAGATAAAGCATGAGATGAGCTCCTCCCCGTCCCGCACCCCCACCGCCCTGGTCTGCAAGGTATCATGTCTCCGCAGCTTCCAGGTGTCTGGGGCCACAACCATAAAGAGATCTCCAATTCGGGTAAAAGGCTCTGTCACGAAACTTAGTTGTCCCCACAGTAAATACAAACATGAGGCAAATCCTCGTCCCTCTCCCTCCTCCTCTCCTGTCCCGGACCCCAGGCTTCCCCACTGACGCAGACAGTGCAGCTTTGCTTGTGCCACCTGCCAGTGGGTGTCAGCCTGGCCACTGCTGTCGTAGATGGACAGCGCCATTTAGTTCATAAGTGGGAAATTAATGACGGAAAGCCTTTATGACTTCTGCTGCAGCAACAGGACCCTAGCAAGCCAGAGTCCCGATGAAAGAATGTGGCAGGCACACATCCCCTCCTACCCTACCTGTCCCAGATCCCGGAGGGGTCCAAAGCCAGCCAGGCAGTGGCTAAGGTTTCCCTTTGCACACAACATTTACGGTCATACTTGCCTAATTCGCCTTTACACCCATCTCAGTTGCGTATGTAAGACTTTTGCCTATCACAGCGGGTTCTGCGAAAATGTGAGCAGCTCTACCTACCAAGACCTCAGGTGCAGCATGCCTGCACCTAGCGCACACTCAAGGCACTACAGCAAAGTCTAGGAAAAATGAAGACTCTTGAATTGAGGTTCATTTCCAGCTTGAAGGAAAAAAGGTTCTGAGAATTATTTCTATGTTCCAGTGATGAACAGGTGTCTCACAGCAGAGTGAAGATCCTAATTCTGTGAAAGTTCTGTGGAGAAAACTGAGCTCTCCTATTGCAGATATCACCCGCCACTGATTTACTGTACTGTCCCCATCACACTGTTATGAGCGATCCATACGCTTTCTTTGTCCTGAATTTATAGAACAAAGGTAAGTACAGGTGAGTGTAGATTTCATATATATTCATCTACCAAAGTACCGAAAGCATTTCCTAAATTGTAAGTGCGATAACATTTTGTGTAAATCCTGCACAATTCAAGTTGCTGGGCACATTCACAGGCAAAGCATTTAACAGTCATTTTAGTCTCCTGTGGGCAAAGCTACACAGATGCGAGGCTGCAACGCTCCTGAATTTGCACAGCACTTCGCCTTCATCCCCGTGTGCCCCTGAAACCTATGGCAGGCACGTGTAGCTAAGCCACAGACAGAAGCTCCTGAAGTCTTCTGTTTAGCTAGATTATCGAGGAATTTTAAAATCATGTTCCATGGAATATCCTGATTTCCAGTGGAGCTGCTTGTGTGCTAGGCTCCTCCTGCCACGAGGACTTCCTCCTTTAAAAACAGGCCACTTTTGTCTGCCATCTGGTCCCACAGTACTGCGACACAGTCAACTTCAGAATTCACATGTGCCACTCGATCTTCCTGACACCTGTCACTACCCTGGCAAGTGAACTTCTTCATGGAAACAAAAACTCTTTTAAAGTATAAACTCGAGAGAATGCAGGTCATAGTAAAGCTACTCAAAATTTTCCCACTCAAATAAGCTGCGAAACAGCAAGAAAGGAAACTGTCATTCCAGGCTGACGCTGCCAGAGGTCTCATCCACCCACGGGACCCATGTGATGCCCAGCAGGGCTTGGATGACAGACCAACTCCCACTGCCTTGAAACGTGCCAGGATCTGGTCCGATTGTGAGTCTTTTTGAAAAAAAACACACTCAACTTAAAGTAAAAGTCTTTAAAAACACGAAAGGCAAGTACAAGGTCTGATAAAAAGCACAGCAAATATTTAAGGCATTTTAAAAATGGTTCAGTAAAAGAACACGTCCCTCCCCCAAGTCACCCCTCCCTTAAAACACGTTTATCCCATTTCTGAAGCAGTTCTGCACGTTCTCTCTCATGACTGTCTTTATGAGGTAGGATCCAAGGTACAGTGAACGCTGCTGCTGAGGCCCATCCAACAGACCGGCAGGCTGCTAAAAACATGACAGTGCGTCCTCAGGCACGGTGTTCACCAGATCTGGCACCAAGTGACTTCTGGCTCTTTCGCAAGTCAAAATGATCATAAAGGTAAATGCTTTGAACTGCTTCAAAGGACACTGAGGCAGGTACAGCAGTGTAATAAAAAGATCCTCATGAAAGAGCACTTCCAGAGCTGCTTATGGAGATGTAAGAGGGATGCGGTAAGCATGTTCAAAATGAGAGAAAGTATTCCGAGGGGGGTTCATGGCAGTATGTCTTTTAATCCAGTAAATATGTAATATTCGAATGTTCACCATATATTTTGATTATACCTCATATGAACAGTTTGGGAGATTATCAATCAATGCCAACAGAATCCCTTTAAGGTAAGGTGTGCATTATAAAGAAACAAGTACTAATAATGACAAGACAAGACAAAAACTAGGTTCAAGTAACTATCTAAAAAGTTCTTTGTACTTATAATTTACAAAATGTTGTATATTTCTCACAACAAGTAAAAGGCTTGCAATGAGCCTACACTAACTTTTCATGTTTCAGGACTGCAGGATACAAATGGTGTTGAATACTCACTTAGATCTTCTTATACACCAGGACTCTTCTAGAATGTAGTAATTCACTTTGAGCTTGACCAATTCTCGCTTCACTTCTTCAGCAGCTTTTCGACTGTACATGGAGTACACTATTTTTGTTCTGGCTCTTTAAAGAAAAAGAAACAGGCACAAAAATTTTCCGAGGTTAAAAGGACAGTCAGTATTATCCAGAAGAACGCACGGGACAGTACTGAAGGAAAGATTATTCAGGGGAACCAGGGCGACAGGACCTTCCTTACTGATGGGCAACGGCCAGGCTAAGCTGAAGGCAAAAGTGCCAGATACCAGGGAGGAGAGGAGTGGCTTCAGTGCATGCTGCTGCTTCTGAACTGGTTTCATTTTTGTCTGTTCACTTGTTCTTGCTTTTTTTTAATTCATCACCTCTCTCCCAGATAAGAGCCAGGAGCCCATGGAGATGCAAAATGGAGACACATGACTCCAGGGCAGCTGTCCCAAACCCTAACACCAGCAGTCCTCAGCACGAAGACATCCTCCCCTCAGCCTCCATATTTAAGAAAAACTAAAGGCACTTGATAAAACTGCTCTGGAAATAACGTGTTGAAACTGATTTTCTTAATGAAAAAGTTTTTTATTAATAAAATGTATATTCTGCTGCTATGCAAAATAATATACTAACAGAATTCACCTATTTAGGAAATGAATAGCTTTGTCTACCCTACAAGCTGCATCAAAATTAAACCTATTACCTCATCTAAGAGAACACAAGGTGGCAATATATGAAAAAAGTACAGTGCTACTTAGGTTTACAAACTTAATCTGTCATAATTTTAGGGAAGACAGCTGCCTTTGTGTTTGTGTGAAGAAGATGGCCATGGTCGTATTTGTCACCCAATGCGGAGTTTGTGAACAGAAGCAAAATTTTATCAAATGTTGTTTTCAAACTAAATTGTTTGCAAACAGAAGTATTTGTGAACCAAGGTATCACTGCATAATAAACCTCAAAAAAACAAACATTTAAGATTACTCTGGCATAGGCCATGCTGGTGAGAATCAGAAAAAAACACGGTCGGTAGGACCATATTGCAACAGACTGCTCAGAAGTCAAGAAAAATGGCCTCTAACATTAAAACCTCAATGAAAACCACAGGCTATCGAGCGGGGGAGCTGCAGGATGATAGCGACCAGCAAGCGCCAGGGTACCCTGGATCCCACTCATCTGCAGACAATCCACAGCGTGTGATTTCTTCTTCTGCCAGGCAGAAACAACAACCCTAAGAGTCGTGGTTTTCACCCTCCAGAGCCATCGCAGCTTATTCCCAGCTTAGCAGTTTTGCTTCGGCATTTCAACCCCCGGCCCCGGCCTGTGACTCACACCCTCACCCTGGTGGCGTTCCCGCTCGTGGTCTGTCACAGCGGAAACCTGTTTGTCCTTGCCTGAGCACTGACCTCAAGCCGGCATCTTCGTAGTGCGGGTGGTTCACCACGGGCCGCAGCGCAGACAGCTTCACACTGGCCATGGTGGGCATAGCCCCCGCGAACACTGCATCTGCAGGGAGAGGGGGCTCAGGAGGGTGCAGGGGAGCTAGCGAGGCTCCCCACTCCACAGCTCAGTCACTTCAGAAGTCACACCGCTGAGGCTGGGGAGTCAGAATCAGATCCAGGGGAGCTAAGGAAGCCACAAGGAGGCTGTGGAGTGGAGCTCGGCCTGGGAGCCACCTGGGAGCTGGAAAACGGCTTCGCCGTTGCTGAGGACTCTGCTTTTTTTAAAAAAAAATCTCAGAAGTTTTTCCTGTTTCTAAGGAAGAAATATCAAAGTGACCAAGAAAGTGTTCCAGCACCAAGGAATATTTACTCAGACGACAAGAGCTTCCCTTTGGAAATATGAATAAAAGATCACATGTCTTAAGTTAAAGAAGGACTGTGAAGGACTAATGTGAAAATCCATCAAGAAAATATGCATAATAAAATTATTTTAAAACGTGGCATTTACAATTGTGGATAAATTCTGAAAAAATTCAAATTTATGGAAAGTAGCAGAATAAATTATTAAGAAAATATGTTTAACAGTTCCAAACCACTGAATCAGGACTGATCTGTCTTTTGCGGGGGGTGGAAATTCTACAAGCAGCACTGCTAGAAACAGGAAGACCACTGAAGTAACTTGAGGAGGATTGTGTACTTGTACGTGAAACAGTAGAAAAACCCTGGCTCGGCAATGACTTTTTACCTGGTTTGGTATTATCTTTGATCCATTCTATGAGTTCTTCTTGTGGCAAATTACTGAACTCCCCCACGATATTCCACTGGGTTTGTAGATTTGCTGACCCTTGAATGGACATAGCTGCTAATACGGCAAACACAACAGCCCCAGGATGCACTTTGCAAAAGAGCCAGCCGAACAGCTGAAACCACAGGAAGAGCACATTGACAGTTGCTCGTACAAAGCAGCATGGATCCAAGAAGCCTCCCAGAAGAGAAATCGGTGTTGGTTAGAGCTTCAGATAAGGATGAGTTATCCCAGGAAAAGGCAGAAAGGTGCCAGAAACAATGCTCCCCAGGGTCAAAAGCACACTCCCACTGGCCCCTGTGAGTGAAATGTGACCTTCCTGCTGGCCATACCCCAGATCCAGGGGAGGCCAGGGCCACCCACAGGGCCCAGCACAGACCCCGAGGTTCCTCGCGCAAAATCACAAACAAGTGTGAAATAGTAAGAGCAAGAAACACGCAGGTGCGGGATCCTCTGAGCTCAGCCTCGGTGCACAGGTGAAGCACAGGCCCTGTCCCTGGGAGCCTCACACTGCAGAATGGGACTGAAAGGAAAGGCTTCCCACCAGCCTCCCTCATCCCCAGTAGGGAGGCAGGCTCAGCACAGCGGAGCGTCTCTCATGCAACCCCAGCCTGTACTGTCAGTTTGGCCCCCGTACTGCCCCACTCAGCTCCAGGGCTGCCTCTGCTGCTCTCTCCTGGTTATCATTTCCCTCACGTCTGCAGTGCCAGACTTCAAGCTTCTTGAGGGCGTAGGCACACTCTGGCTTTGTCATCTCCCACCCATGGGGTCCCGTGCATCATGACATTTACAACAGGTGTATGATGGCTGGTTGAACCATCAGCAAGGGACAGGCTGGGGATGCATAGAGCAAGGAGGCAAAAAAACCAGCAGCCAATGTCCAGGGATGGAGTCAACTAACTTGTCTAAAGCATACAAAAGCACACTAAGGAAGCAGAACAAGACTTAAGCCTGGTGCTTAGAACAATGTAAATTAAAAGTACTTATAGCTTGAAGTCAAGCGTTACGATTCCTTGTCATGTGAACATCAAGACAAAATATTTCTACAGCTGAGTTCTGCTTTCTGCCAGCACTTGCGGTGCCCGCCCAACCTCTGCCCACGCTGATTAGTATTTACCGTCAGCCCAGGCCTGTTTTCAAGGCTGGATGGACAATGACCAGGTGTGGACTTCGTGCGTCAGCGTTAGAAAGGGAGACTACAAACCCATGAAGAACTTTAAACCCAGTGACTCCAAGCCCCGAACAGCTGAGCAATAGTTCAAGACCACTCAGTAACTAAGGGTGGAGGGAAACGATCACAGCAGCTACAACCCCGCCACAACGACCGTGTCACCTGTCGAGAGCAGATCAAAGAAGCCATGACACACATGTGTGGCGTCAGGAAGAGCTTCAGTCTCATAATCAAAACGCCCAGGGCTGTGAACGCTAGCAGCTGCAAGGCGTGATAAACCAGCTGAGAAAGAGAGAAAAAGAAGCATTATGCATTCCTACTCTTCGTGAAGGTTACAAACATACAAAGTGGTGAGTATACGGAAAAGGGTCTTTGTTTCTTAACTAACAAAAATTATTACTTTGATTTCTGAAATTTCTAAAACAATTCCTAAGAATTCACTTTTTTGTGAATTGACCTTGTGCTTGGCAGGCAGGTGCTTATGCCACTAAGCTAAATCCCCAGGTCCAGGGGATTCACTTTCAAACCACACTGTTTTAGCAGAAGGCTAGAACAAAGTAACTCAGGTAAGCATTTCTGTAATTGCACTGAGACAAGACTATGGTTGACAAAGCCCACACTTCTGAAGTGACCTTGGTGCCACCATCAGACCAAGGCAGGACGGGGAAAAAAATAACTGCGCCTTAAGACCCCAGTACTTCCCTGACTGGCAGGAAAGGGAGGCTGGGGGTCCAAGAGACAGCAGTAGTGGTCACATCTCTGAGGCCACAGGAAAGAGGAGTCCAACAGGCAAAGTCACTTTGCACATACACCTCTGCAGGGCTCCAATACCAGTAATTATGACTCCAGGGATTACCCCAGCAGACCAAGGGAGTTACCTGCTTCATTGCCTCAAAAAGAATGAATGCCCAGTGAGTCTGGGTCACTCTCATGAGACCCATACTGGGGTATTGTGAAGGTGATTAACGAAAATTGTCGATAAGACTAGAGCCTGAAACTAGAAAGTCCAAGTGTACACAAATGTTAGATAAGTAAAGTGTTAGTAGTGTTAAGTCTTTACCTCTCCATGATCAAACTGGTATTTTCTGAAATGGAAAAAAAACACTGCTATTAAATCATTATTAAGCACTTATTTCATTTATTTGCATTTTACCTTGTGACTATGAGTTTTACAATGGCTACAGCATTCCCCAAGGACACATATACATAAATCAAAATACTAAAAGTTATATACCGAAACTGGTGCTACACCCGCAAAGATGCAGACGTGTGGCACTGTGTCCTGAGTTTCTGACTGCTTTTATGAAGCCAGTAACAGCACCCTGCGGAGCGCAGACCCTCCCAGGAACATCTTGGGAGAGTAGGCAGTGGAAAAGAACTCTGAAGCTTCCTAGTTCTTTCTGCTTCCTCCCTGTGGTCCCTCGGGCCCCTCTGGGATGTGGCTGCAGTAGAGACAATTTAGGGTGGGCAGCCACACCCAGGCTGTCATCAGCACTGCTGTGGACATGCCAACGGTCACAACATTCAGCCGCCCACAGCCCTGCCTCACACGGAAGCTGCCTGAGCTCCACCCGCACTTCCTGCACACTCAACTCTCACTGTGCACACACTGCCCCACTGCTGGGCCCGGACACCCACGTCTGCCTGCATCCCTCTCGTCATGACCAACTGACCCCGTACACTACAGCGAAACCTTGGGTTGGCACTCCCACCTGCACCCGGTGCTGCTGGCTGGAACACGCCTACCCCACCGCACTGTCTTGTCTTCCCAAAGAAAGCGAAGTTCTCATTTGTGGTTTGCTCACTAGCGGCCTCTCCCTACTAACGTGAACCCTTGAGGAGTCTGGGGTACAAATTCACCCATCCACCTAACCTGTTTGTTCATCCATCTACTCATCTCTCCATCCATCCACCCATGCACTCAGTTCTACTGAGCACTAAAGACGCTGGAGACAGAGTAACAGTAAGCGACCTTCACCCTCACACAGCTTAATCTAAGTCAAGAAGACAAACGCAAAGTAAATAAACACGCATCGCACAGTGACAAGTGCGGTTGTGAGAGCAACGATCAGTGGAAGATGCTGAGGGGCCTAAAGAACCTGCAGGGAAGAGCGCTGCAGGCAGAGGGCAGGGTGCAGCAGCCCTGAGGCAGGGAGGTTCTGATGGGCTGAGCGCAGAGCGGGATTAGAGAACGAGTGGGAGGACAGCCAGGCGAGGGAGGCGGGAGGGATACGGGGCCCAGGAAACCTGGCTAAGAACTCTGATTACTCTGCCTATTTGCAAATTTCTTGAAGACAGCAATGATGTGGTCTGACTTCTCTCTGAGAGGCTACTTTTGCTGCTGTGTAGAGAAAAGGCTGGCAGATGGGGTAGAGGCAGAGGTGAGTTAAGGACTGGGGGGGAGGGGAGTCCAGGGGAGGTGATGCACACATGGACTGGGATGCAGGTTGTCACAGTTGGGATGTAATTCTGAAGGTGACAGTGGCAGGCTTTGCAGAGGTATAGGGCAGAGTCAAGGGCAAAGCCAAGATTCCAAAGCTGAGCACAAGGAGAAGGGAGGCGCCCTGTGGGATGGGGAAGGTGGGGGATGGGGAAGGCAGGGGCACACTGCCCGGGAGACCTGGCAGAGGCTCAGCACTGCTCCCACGTGATGCGAGAGCCTCCTGAGACACCGTGGAGCACTGACACACAGGTGGTCCCATGTGCAAATCTCAAGTTCAAGGGAAAAGCCTGGGCCAGAGGTAGACAAGTGTGAGGTGTGAGTTGACAACACTCCAGCACTGATACGTTCCCAGGTCCAAGAATGATGCCTGGAACACAGAACTGCAATGTCCTGAATGAATGAGCAAAGGTATCAGTGATCCCCTAACCTCGTAGCCTACCTGAGCCTTTGGCCCCCAAAATATGGATCCATTAGCAGACTCAGGAGATGTACGAGGTAAATAAAGTCGGTGAAGAGGTCTCTGCTTTGTTCTTTTCATGCCAAGTAAAAATCATCAGTTCTTTACTGAGCACATCGTGAATATGCTCAGTGCAGTGTCAACTCTGCTTCTCCTCCAATTTGTTTTCCCAATGTGCAGCAATGAAGATGAGTCCCACAGCTGAGTCACCAAGCACTACACCCTCACTGATTTCAGAGATGAGACGCTTCCCACTAACGACGCTGCTTGGCCCCTACTTCAGCTCCCAAGTCCTGGAATGAGGGGACACTGGCACTCACACCCTGATAATTACGCTGCCCCACCTTACCTTCCTATAATAGCATGACTCTGGGGCTTAGGCGAAATGAAGATCAACACGGCACGCCCCTTCCAAATAGCGCTAGGCCTGCCTACTCAAACCAAAAACTCCAGAGCATGATTGTTTTCTGTAACGCTTTCCACGGGGCAGTGTTCCTCGAAGGGACAGTTTTGTTCCTGTGAAAAGTCCCATCTTCCTCTCCCAGAGCTGCACGCTGTATGGAAACTCCAACTTTGTGTCTTCTCAAGCTCTTCTAAACTAATCTCACCTCAGATGAAGAGAAATTCTGGCAACACAGACCAGAAACTTTTTTATTTTCCCTGTCTAGCAACCCAATGTTTCATGTGTCCAAGCAAGGGCATAGCTACAGCAAGGTATTTCTAAGTGAGAACGAGGAGGCCCACGGGACCGTGTGCAGTCAATTATCATCATGCTGGCAGAGAACTGGAAATGAGGAAGTAACCAGGGTATACGCAAGTCGTGAGAGAAAACAACACATACAAGTCAGTAACTCCAACCCCCCGCCAAAAAATCACACAGAAGAATGAAAGCAGAACCATAGCCTCCTTCACTGAGTTCTTTACTCCGTGGTTCTGTTCCTTCTGTATCACTCCTATACACCACTAAAAAAATAAATCTCCGTATTTAAACAAAAGTGTAATTACCCTGTCTATAGGCTATTTTGGCAACTTTCTTACTCTGTCATGCACAATGGGACTGTTTCTATACAGATGACCACTCCGCGACTGGACCACAACGGAAACAATTCCTTGCCGTGCTGGAGGTGGTATTTTCCCACAGTACACACGCTACCATGCCAGCGCCCGTGTGCACTGTCACCTCTGCGCTTCTGTGAGCGCTGCTAGAGGACACGCTTGTGCAGAGGGAAGTGCTGGCTACAGGCAGGCTGACGTTGCCGAACTGCCTTCCCCACTTCTTCACATCCTGTGTGCATGGGACATCGTTAACCTGGAAGTGACTGGCCTTTTGCATGAGTCTGAATGTGTCTGTTACAGGGTGGGGGAACCTTTCCATGTGCCCCCTAGTCATGTAAATAGTCATTCACCTCCTAGTTGTCACTATGTGCCAGGCGGTGTGCACAAGAGTTGAACGGAAGTGAACCCTCCCTTTGAAGGAAACAGGTTAAAAAAAAAAATCCACATCTAAGTGAAGCACGCTGAATGCTAAGAGTGTGATACAGGGTGTGATGGTGGCAAACTCCAGACAAGGGGACAGTGTCCCTCATGAGAATGGCATGTAAGCAAGAACAGAGAAATTAGCCATCCAGCGAGCCAGGCTACCACAGGTCTAGAGGCCACAGCTGTGGGCACAGGGTCCCATGGCTACAGAGAACGGAGGTCCATGGGGCACGGGTGCTGGGGGGCAGGAAAAGGCCCGTGGATCTTTCTCTCAAACGCCTTTCTGTGTATTTCGTTCATTCCCCAATGCATTTTTAGCATTTTTCTTAACTTTCAGAAGTTCTTTACATGACTGTCATCAGCCCGCATCATACACTACAAATATTTTGTGTTTTCTTTGAACCATACTTATAAACTGTCTACCGAATCCAGGATTTACTTGGTCAGCTCTGTCAACGTTTCCCTCCGACATGAAAGAGTTAACATCATGCTTCCAAAGCCTCCCTACCTCGGACTATATGCAAATTCTCTTGCATAATTTCTGGGTTTTAAAACTTTACTGCATTTTAATCTTTGTTCCATTTAAAATTTATATTGTGTAAAATGTAAGTTATGGGTCCTGCTTTACATTTCCTTGTTCATATCTAAAAAAGAAAAAAAACCAAACTGTTGCCTACTGGTCCCCAAACCACTCCGAAGAAGCCTTATCTTCCCTGCTGAGCTAAGGAAGCCGCGCCCGGTGGGTAGAGCCCAGTGATGGGGGTGGCGTGCTATGCTCCGCAGGACGAGGAGGAAGGAAGAC
>RJWT010015994.1:0-20114 GCA_004365215.1 Cuniculus paca | reverse complement strand
GCCAACAATTACCGTCAGAAAGGACTTTTAAGCCAAAAGCACTATCACTGCACTTGGCAGATACCCTTCCACATTCACATGGGTAATGGTAAATAACACAACTCAGAAAATATACTCATTTGGTTATCTGGGACAGAAAGAACACATACCCTGGCAGATATCTCACAACAGAGCCATACTGAAAGTGAGCTATAATGGAAGATTCTTTTGGGGCAACAGATAGGAAATCAACACTTCAACCCGTGACATTCATTGACACCCTGCTCTATAACCACTTCACCTTCCAGTGCTCTCTTTCCTCCCCAAGTCTTTCCACTGCATCGTTGTGGAACCTGTATCCTTGACATCTCCACTGGAGAAGAGCACGAGTTCACTATTTCTTTTGCAGCTGTTTATTACTCTCACAAAACTTGTATCTTGAGGCAGGATGCAAGGCTTCTCCTAGTTCCCCAAAATACATACAGACCATTACTGTATAGTTCTTGAGCAGCAGTTACTGCTCCTATAGAGCTCATGCCATAATACTGCAGCACTTGTTACTCCTCTTTACCACGTCTTTCTATTGGGTAACAGATCTTCAAACACTGAAGATTTTGGCATCCAGCTCCATATTATTATTCTTGACTTCAAGACCTACCCTCAATGTAAATGATTTCATTCCACACAAACATTCTACCTAATAATCTAGATTGGGTCTTCTTGAAGCAAAAGACTCTCTCCATTGCGATTAAGCAACCCAAGGCATAGGCAAATTCCAGATCTTGACACCACTTAAATATAGTTTATCTAAATTTCAAAAATGTAACACTTTACCAGACTCAACTGCTCTCCAATTACACCATTAGCCATACACTAACCTTCCTCTTTCATTTCACTGAGAGCACAAAGGTTTGTCTTTTGTAACTTTTTTATAGTCCCTGTCTTTCTCAGGTCACTCTCATTACTCAAAGTTCTTCTTTTAGCTCCAGTGATGTAACAGTTGCTTGGTTTTACTCCTAGCTTTCCAGCTGCCACTTCTCAGAAATCATGAGCTATTTCTACTGTACCTTGCCTATTGATGCCAGAGACAGTTAGGACTCTCTCTCTCCTCTATCTCTCTACATGTATGTTTTCATTAGCTACCATGGCATTAAATCACAATTATGATCTGTAACATAATATATACGTTATCATATATAGGATAGGTAACTGTCTTAGTTACTTTTCTCATTGCTGAGCCGAAACACCTGATACCAAAGATAAAGGAGGAAAGGTTTATTTAGCTTACAGTTTGTAGAGGTTTCAGGCTGTAATTGGCTGGCTCCAAGGCAGAGTGGCATGATAGACAGGCATCACAGAGGAGAAACAGCCCATGGTGGGCAGAAGGTAGCTAAGCAGGCAGGCAAGCGGTAACCACAGCTTTATTATCCCTTATATCGTTTCCAGGCTACAGGAATTAGAATGGTGCCAAACTAATCAGTGGACTGATTTAATAATCACCCACTCTTAATCCTAACACCCTGAATCCTACCATTGTACCATGTGTCAATCACATATTCTAGATTCAGTCGCCTCTGAAAAAGCCCCACCTATGACTGCATGAGGCTTAGGGAGACATCTAGACACAAGTCCTAACAGTAACATTTTCTGTATATGTTGATAGCTCCTAAACTCCTCACCCTTCAGTTTGAGTTCTATATCAACTACCCTCCTGAAATCAACTGAAGATATAATAAGCATCTCAAACTTAATATGATTGTCTTGGTCACTTTTCTCCTGTTGCTGAGACAAACACCTGACACCCAAAATTCGGGAAGAAAAGGTTTATTTACTTTACAGTTCTTGGTGGTTTCAGTCCATAATCAGCTGGCTCCAAAGCAGAGTGGCATGGCACTGGGCAACACTTCAGCCAGAGCAAAAGGAGGCAGCTGTTCATAGCGGCTGCAAGCGGTAAGAGCAAACTGCGCCAAAGAGGAAAACGCCCCCATTCCAACCTTACATTGTGTGTCAGCTCCACCCCTGGGTGGGTGCAGAACTAACACCACCAATCTCAGCACTACACAATGAGTCAATCACAAATGCTAGATTTAGCCACTTCCGTGACTACATGAGGCTTGAGGGGGCCATCTATATACAAACAGTAACAATGATTCAAACAGAATTATTGCTTTACCATTAAAACTGCTCCTTTCCTACCCATCCTGCTTGCAGTAAGTGGTATGACCACCACCAACCTGATCAGGCTAAAAACCTGTGCATGTCTAGGTTTTCCTTGAGTATGCTATTTCTTTTTCCTCTATTCCCGATCTATTTAGAAATTTATTTTTTAAAGTTATTGATCAGCTGGTTTGTTCTAAGCACTGTTCTAGGAGATAATATAGTAAATAGATACAAAATTCTTGCACTCCTAAGAGTAAAATTCTAGTGAAAGTATACGGACTATCATATGGTGATGAATTCTGAGGAAAATAAAAAAGGCAGGGAAGGGGTTAGGGAATGACAGTGTAGTACAGGCAGATGTGATCTTAAATGATTAGGGAAGACAAGATTGACGGGTAACATTTCAGGGGGAACTGAAGAAGGTAAGGGAGCAAGTCACACGGGTATCTGAAAGAAGTACTTCAGTGAAAAGCTCCAGTTAACGTAAAGGTGCTGCACTGGGAGCGAGCGAGGCTGCCACATTCAACAACAGCAAGACCAGTGTGGTTGCCGCATGGGAAACACACTGTGGAAATGGGTTGCTTGTGTAGAGTCTCGTAGGCCACTTTTGGAGCTTAAACTGAGACATATGAGAGGTGAATGGAAGATTTTAAGCTAATGAATACAATAACCTAACAATGTCTTAAATGGTTCCATTCTAGCTACTGTGTGGAGAGCAGCTGCAAAGGTTATTATTCAAATCCAAGGGAGAGATGATGATAGTTTAGACCAAGGAAAGGGCTGTGAACACAGTGAGGGTGGGATTCTAAATTTATTTTAAAGGTAGAGCCAGTAGGACTTACCAATAGTTAAATCTTGTTGCTTTTGAGTCCAAACATATCACAAATCCATCCACATCTCCACTGCCCCGCCTCATAAACTCTTGCTGGGATTGTGGTTGTAACTGCTTACCTAGACCCCTTACTTGTACTCTTGCCCTCCATTCTCCACAATGCACATGTAATGATCTCTAACCTCTATAGGGCCAAAGCTCCCAGTTAGCCCTCGGTATTTCCCTGGTGACAGACTCCTATTTCATTATTCACTTCATAATTTTAACCCAGCTCCTCTCCATTAACTCTCAGCAGATGATCTTCTGTTTAACTGAGTTAAACAAAAGTCGGCAGAGAGACTCCTTTTGATTCCTCCAATTCTATCCTTCTACTACACACTCAAACTGCATACAGATATATCTTTGTATAACTATCAACTACACATGTAGTCCTTCTTTTTCTTAGTATGCTCAGGCTATAGTAACCAAAACAATATTAGAGACGGGATGGCTTAAACGAAAAACATATATCTCTCATAATTATGGGGCTGGGAAGCCCAAGATTCAAGTGCAGGAAGATTTGACGTCTTTGAGGAACCTCTTTCTCATTTACAGACAGCTGCTTTCCTGATGCATCCCTATGTGGTAGAGAGATATCTTTTCTCTTGTCTCTTCTTGAAAGAGCACAAATGCTACTAAAGAGGGTTCTACCTTCATGACCTAATTACTTCTCAAAAGCTCCACCTCCAAATTACACTGTAGATTTGAGCTCAACATATCAATTTCAGGCGAAAACAAACACTGTCCATAATGTTCCTTTCTCCTTCCGTGCTCTGGAATTGATAACTATATACTCCGAAAGACTTCATTCTATCAGTGATCCTTGCTCTTTCATATATGCTTAGCTCTTCCTTTTCCTCTCAGTCTTTTTCCCTCAGTATTTAATCAAGTTCAGGTCTTTTATTGCTTACATGTTCCCTTATAAGCATCCAGGCCTCTGTTCCTCTTCTATGTAAACTTATTGAAAGAATAGTCTACTACTCCAATAAACATGTCACTCCAAATGTAGGAGACAACACAATATACTACTTTATATACTTCACAACTGTTACAGTTTATATCCAGACAGACCCCACTCCCACCCCCCCACAAAGCCTCATGCATTCATAGTTGGGGCTTTTTGAAAGGTAACTGAATCATGAGGGTGCTATAGCTAAATATAAATTTTCAGAGGTGGGGTCTGGCTGGAAGAGGTGGGTCACTGAGGACATGACCCAGAAGAGTGTGTTTCCCTTCTGGGTTTTTCTCTTTTCTCTCTGCTTCCGGGCCGCTATGACTTGAACAGTCTTCCTCTGCCAGCCCCTTCCACTATGCCTTCCTGCCTTGGAGCCAGCTAGCTATGGACTGAAAATGTGAGCCAAAATAAACCTCTACTTTTTCAAGTTGTGGGTATTGGGGATTGTGTGTCAGAGACAAGAAAAGTAACTAAAATAACCTAGTGACCATGCTTTCACTAAATTGCCAATGACTTCTTTGCAGTTAAACTGTAACCAATACTTTTCTCTATGACAAATATTACTGAATATTTAAGTGGCAGGTACTGGGATAATAATTATTCAGATCACCCATACATCTTACTCTCTGTAGTATTTGATACTATTGGTTGTATCCTCCCTCCTGAAATACTCTCTTGCTATAGTTTTTAACAATACAGTACAACAATTTCTTAAGACTTTCTTCCTCTCTGGTTACTTCTTTTCAAGTCTCCTTTGACTTACATGTTTGACATTGCCCTCTCCCTTTTTACTGTAGACACTCTTCCTTCCTTAATCCTCACTTATGACTACAATCACTTTCTATGGGGCTTATTCCCAGAACTTCCTCCACTCTGAGTCTCTTCTTCAGAGCTTAAAATCTGCCCACTAGACATTTCCATTTGGATGACATACACGTATAGAAAGAATAGCATGTTTAAACTTGAAATCATTCCTCCTACCCATCTCTTCCCTAAACCAGCTACTTATTTCACAATTTCAAACCCCAAAATGGCACCACTGTCTCCCAAGCAGTAAATTCAGAAGTCATCTTTGTCTTCTGGTCTCCCTCATAATACCCTAGTAAAAACAAAACTTACCTACTTGGTTTTGGCTTCTCTCAATTCTCTCTCTTAAACCTCTCAAATTGGACCGGGGTTGTTCCACTAGAACCCACTAAGTTAAACTCAGAGCCCTTGGATGTCTCCCTATTACTCAAAAGTGGAAGGCAAAGTTGACAAAAGACAGAGGTGACACTCTCCCCTAAGAAACATTCGTTGTATTTAGCATAAAATGTAAGAAACATTCGTTGTATTTAGCATAAAATGATGTGTGAGAACACCTGGCAGACTTATTTATTAAGGCATAAACTCAAAGTCTACTTTAAAGGTTCTATACATCTCCCATCATAGTGAAAGAACTCAGCCAAAAGGCTTACGATTGAAGATGGAAGACCCAACAAAACATGTCTAATACTCTCTCTCCTTCCCACAAAACCTACTGAAATGATCACAAAATAGTACCCAGAGACATAAATCTGTATCTGTCATGAAAACAGCAAATGAGTGGGAAAAATGGCTGAATCACTGAACTAGAGATTTTAATAAATTTCTCTAAGCAAACTAAATGGGTCTGGATTAAAACATAGCAGAGAAAATAGAAAACTGTAGTTGTTTTCCTAGAAGAGCTCTACAGAGGTTGCAAATTTAAAGTTAGTGGAGACAAAAAGCAGGAGTAGATTGCGAAGGGAGCAGGTTGTACAGAAATACATAAACAGTGGACTCTGGGGCAGGTGGGATGAGCAGGCCCCAAGAAGCCCCACCTATTTTAAGCTCATGGCCAGTGCCATCTTGTAGGCTGGCCGAGAATCTTGGAGTGAAGACATGGTCTGCAGGGTGGAGAGCCACATGGTTTAGAGCCTTACCTTATGCCTCTAACTATTTGAGGGACTTCAAGCAGTGAAAGTGGCCAGTTACATCTTGAGATGTGGCCAGATCACCACAGAGGCCTCTGGTTGAGGTTGACTTCACTGTTGTTAGGTCAGCACTGCTTCAGCCACATGAAACTGTTGCTACTGACATGGCCCATAAAAGTTTGAGAGCTGTAATCATACCCATCCCCAAATCCCTCATCCAACTTTGAGCCTGTGGATTCTGCACCTTGGCTACAGCTGCCAGCCAACTCTAAGACGAAACCTGCATTTTGTTTCCCCTCAGCATGGGGCAATAGAGGTATTAACTGACTGACCAACCAGATTGTGGACTAGGCCAACACCTGGAGAGAAGATAAACCTGGAAAGCAGCTCCAGTGAGAAACAACTAACCAGACCAACAGCACTAGCCCCAAGAAAAGCCAATAGCTATTGTAAACTGCAAAAACAACAGCATGGGGTTTTATTCCAAAAGTGACTCCTTTCACATGGCAGGCTATCTGTGATGAAGAAATCCAGTGCAGCACTTGCCAAATCTGAGAGGGTTCTTAATCAGGAGTCATTTGACTGAGGCATAGAACAACTACAGAACATCACTTCAGGGTTTCCAATGGTACCCTACCACAGTGACTAGGTGAAAGTCACAGGAGACAATTGCAGCGAGGGTGTGGGCTAGACACAGACCTCCTGCGAAGTTTAAGCTCAGGCCAGGAAGGACACAGTCCCTGCCCTCCATGGTGAGAAATCAGACTAGCAAGAGTAGCTTTCAGAGATGGAAAGTGCTACCATTAAGAGCAGACATCTGCTTGAACCTCTGCCCCACTGCCTACATCCAGCACAGAGAACAGTAGTCTTGGTGCACCAGGTAGGGTGTGCCTATCCCACCGTCCCCTGCTCACCATGAGTGCTCTTCTCTGCTCACTCCCATCTGGTCTTATGCTGCAGCTGGTGCCAACCGCAGCTCATGTGTGGGCATGGGTGAGGCTACCACCTCCACACACTCCCAAAGCATCCCATGGGGATTGCTTTCCCCATCTACCAACATAAGCAAGGATACCGAAGTCTAGGGTAGTGATGGCAAACTTTTCAGAGCTTTCAATGATACAAATAGCCTGCTGCATAGGCCTACGCATGCTATAGGCTCAACACAGTGGTCTAGGATGTACAGAGAGTGAATGGAGTACTGGAGTGTAGGGAGTACTGGAGTGTAGAGAGTACTGTAGCGGGGAGTGAGGTAGGAGATTAGGACTGGGGCAAAATCAGTCAAGCAAGTTGGCACAATATGTCAAAGTCCTGAAACCCCGGGCACATGCAGAACACAGAATCCAGGATGACTGGAATTCCTGACACTGTACGTAGAACTCATGTCTCTCACCTTGTACTAAGATAAAAACAAATGGATCAAAGACCTAGATATTAAAACAGTAACAGTGAATCTGCTAGAAGATAAGCTAGGTAAAACTCTTGAAGACATAGGCATAGGCAAGGACCTTCTGTATAGAACTCCAGTTGCACACAAAGTAACATCAAGCATTAATAAATGGAATTATATTACTTAAAAAGATTCTACACAGTAAAGGAACCTACCAATAGTACTACCAATAGGGTGAAGAGACAATCTACAGAATGGGAAAAAGTTTTGCTAGCTACTCTTTGGATAGAGGGTTAGTATCTTTAATACATGAAGAACTCAAAAAGACTAGACCCCCAAAATAAAAGACCCAATCAAAAAGTAGGTAACTGAAATGATTAGACACTTCTAAGAAGTTCAAATGGTCAGTAAGTACATGAAAAAATGTTCAGCATCTTTGGCCATTACAGAAATGCAAATTAAAACAACACTGAGATTCCATCTAACTCCAAAAAGAAGGGATATATCATCACGAACTCAAAACGAAACGAAATAAAAATGGTGGTGAGCTTGTAGGGGAAAAAGAATCCTCCTACAATTTTGGTGAGAATCTAAACTAGTGTGAGTATTATGGAAATCTGAATGGAGATTTCTCCAAAAAAACCTAAAAATAGAAATTCCATTTGACCCAGCAATACCTCTCTGGGCATCTTCCCAAAAGAGATAAAGATGTCATATTACAGTGAGACTTGCAAATCCATGTTTATAATAGCACAACTCACAATATCTAAATCTTGATTTAATGCAATTCTGATCAAAACACCAATAGCATACCTCACAGAATTAAAGAAAACAATCATAAAATTCATTTGGAACAAGAAGAGACCCAGAATAGCAAAAGCAATTCTGGGGAACAAAGGCAAGGCAAGGGGCATCACAAGCCCAGACTTGAAATCATACTACAAAGCTACAAACAGCATGGTACTGGCCAAAAAAGGGATCAGAGGAACAAATTAGAAGATGCTGAAACAACTCCAAATGCACTCATCCACCTTATCTTTGACAAAGGGGCCAAATACCCTTTGGTCAAAGGGTATTTGGTATTTTACTTGCACTGGTAGAAAAGATAGCTTCTTTAATAAATGGCATAGGGAAAACTGGCTTTCCATGTGCATCATACCACAGTGATATATGAACACTCAAGTTTATAGCAGCATAATTTGTAATGGCTAAATCTTAAAAACAGCCCAAATGCCAATCAACTGATGAATGGATAAAGAAGATGCAGGGTTTTTATACAATGGAATACTACTCTACCATAAAGAAGGAAAAACTTGAGCCATTTCTAGGCAAATGGATGCACCTTGAGATCATATTCTTAAGTGAAATAAATCAGAGATATCTTTAAATATTACATTGTTTCTCTAGTGTGAGAAACCAAAAAGGATAAATAAGGGCCAAAATGTACAATAGATATTGGGTAATAGGAAGACCTTGTTCAAATACAAAGGGGAACAAAGGGAGGGGAAAGGGGAAAAGGAAGGGAAAAGAAGAAAAAAGAATAAAAAGAAAAAATGGAAATGAAGCTTTTATAAATAAAGAAAAGGGTTGAAAGGAGGGGAGGGAAAAAGAATCAAGATACATCATGTACAGATACAAATTTCCTCTGATGAATATGATCATTATGTATATCTAAAATGTACCATTAAAATTAATTTAAAAAACAATATCTAAATCTTTCAAACACCCACATGTCCATCAATAGATGGAGAAAGAAAATGTGGTACATACATATAACAAAGTACTACCCAGTTACAAAGAAGGGTAAATTGGAGTAATTTGTAGGAAAATGGATGCACCTTGAGACCATAACACTAAACAAACAAATCAGATACAGAAGGTTAAATATTACATGCTTCCTTTTATATGAGAAGCCCAAAATACAAGCAATTTAAAGACCAAAATAAAAGAAATAATAGGAAACAGGGAGGAGAACCTTTGCAGATGGGAAGGCAATCTAGGGATAAAGGGAAAAGGGAAGGTAGGGGTGTGAAGGGAATTAAAAAGAACTAAGATGTAATATGTATATGGACCAACTCCCCACAATGCATGTGCTAATGAAAAAGGACTAATACAAAAAATCTATAAAATATAAATAAAAATAAGTGTTGTCACATCAGCAGAATATCATTACAATGGAAAAGAAAGGGAGAAAAAAGAGTATAATAGACACAAAAAATGAAATGAAAGCAAAAATCAGAACAAAAGCCAATAAAGTAATAATTATTCTGTTATTGTCAATAGAAGAATAATGGTAATAAACATAAATAGGATAAGTGGTGCATGAACTAATAATACAAAGCTTTCATATGTGAATAAAGATAATATTCAATAAAATTTTACACATCCAAGAGGGCAATGATAGCGAACTTTATAGAGCTTTCAATGATACAAACAGCCTGCTGCAGTAAGTGTGCTATAGGCTCAACACAGTGGTCTAGGATGTACAGAAAGTGAGTGGAGTACTGGAGTGTAGGGAGTACTGGAGTGTAGGGAGTACTATAGCAGGGAGTGAGGTAGGAGATTAGGACTGGGGCAAAATCAGTCAAGCAAGTTGGCACAATATGTCAAAGTCCTGAAACCCAGGGCACATGCAGAACACAGAATCTCAGGAATTCCTGACACTGTACGCAGAACTCATGTCTCTCATCTTGTACTAATATAAAACCAAATGGAAAGTAACTTACAGAAAGTAACTTACAAAGTTTATTATGAAACTTGGGGAAAATTATACCAGGCAAATATAAGCCTAAATAATACAGAGTAGCTAATCTTCACCTAATTTTTTAAAAGTCAAGGTAGAAAAATAAAATTGGTAAACAAAGGATATTATATATTCTGAATGATAATACATCAGTAATGCAGACAGGATAATCAACATAAATGCAACTAACAATGAAATTCAAAATATAGAAGGCAACAAATAATTAATGTCTTAGTTATTTTTCTCATTGCTGAGACAAAATATGCAATACCGAAAGTTAAAGAAGGAAAGGTTTATTTGGCTCACAGTTTGTAGAGATTTCAGTCAATAATTGGCTGGCAACAAGAGAGGTGGCATAGCAGATAGGCATCCCAGAGGAGAAACATTCATGATGGGCAGAAGGTAGCAAAACAAACAAGGTAGTTTCTTTCTGTTCCCTTTTATACTCTATTTAGGCTACTGGGATTAGAGAGGTGCCAAAAAAATCAGTGGACTGATTTAGTAATCACATGCCCTTAATCCCAGCATAACACACGCTAGATCCAGCCACCTCTGAAAAAGCTCCACCTATGACTGCATGAAGTTTTGGGGAGGGGGGACATCTAGACACAAACCATAACAACTACACATAGGAAAAACAGAGTAATAAATAATTGGGGCCAGAGCCCTGCATCTGACCCAGAAAATCCCAGGAAGCATGCATCCCATGTCCAGCCAATGCCACCAACTGCCAGAGCCCCAGGCCAGTGCCAACCTCCATGCCCCACCCCTAGCCAACAATGACCAGCCCCACACTGGTGCCAAGAGGACCCAGGAACTGTGTGCCTTGCCTCCAACCCCTGGTTCTTCACAGCACAGTGCAACGGAGTTGACAATCAACAGACCGACCTGATTAAAGAAGAGACCAACACCCAGAAGGAGAGTTTGCTTCAGGACTGAAGTGATACCCTTCCATGGAGACCTGGTGATAGACAGAGACCTGGTGATAGAAAGCTGTGGGAAATAGGCTTGGAGAGTGTGAAAGATAAATAGAGATCTTCTGGGGGAGCCTGGGATCAGAACAGGAAGATCACAGGACCTGTACTCTGTTGTAAGAGGCCAGGTTCAGTGGAAGTAATCATCAGAGTGGGATGTCCTCAAGAAAAAAGCATACAGTCTAGTGATATGTTTGAGCTCTGGCACTGTCGCCAATATGCAACAGAAATCAGTGCTCTAAATTACTACAGGTCAATGATGGTGAGCCTTTTAGAGCTCTCAATAATAAAAACAACCCACTGCAGCACATGTGCCATAGGTTTGCCACCATTGTTATTGGTCAATACAAGAGGGTCCTAAATGTCTTTACTAAAACCATACTCCTTTTTGTTTTGACAAATGGCTTTTCATGAGGCGCTCCTAGGGTTTGTCAATATCCAGTCAACATTTGGTATCATTGTTGTTGCTGAATTTACTACCATAGGCCAGGTAATTCAGTAGTGGCTGGCAACTGGTTTTCTCTCTATGCCAATACCTGAATTGCCAGGAGATCATAAAGAATATTGTTGCTCAATGCTGAAGAACAGGACACAGGGCCAAAGAATTTACAAACCCCATCAAAAACAAAGCAAAACCAAACAAAACAGAATGAAAAGACAAGGCAATGAAATGCCCCCAAAACTCCCAACTCTCCCAGGTTAGTACTAGGAAGTATGGAGGGGATCATTAGCTACACAGCAGATAGGTCTGAAAGGACACTAACAGAAGTAACATAGTTCTGTCAGGCATTTGGTGAATTTATAGAAGATATAACTGTAATGACTATACTGAAGCAAATGATCAGTAATTCTAGAGAAGACACTAATCAACAGCTAATGCAGCTAAAAAAAAGAGATGAAAACACGAATACCCAGCATAGAAAATAATGGGGGTCCATAAGAATGTTCCAAACAGAAACCCAGGAGATTAAAAACATGACTGAAAGTATGAGTAGCAGAAGTTAACAATGTGAAGACAGTGTCAGACCTAAAGGACAAGGCTGTGGCCAATGAACAATTAATGAGTTACTTTAAAAACAAGGGAACATGAAAAAAGCTCCAACAGATCCTAGATAATTCAAAGATGACTAACATAAGAGTAACTGGAATTAGTGAAAAATCAGATGACAGAACAAAGGGCATAAAAACTTGTTTACACAGGGTGAGCAGAAAGTTTTCCAGAGATGGGAAAAGAATTTAACATGCAGATAAGTGAAGATAAAGAACCTTGAATAGCCATGATCAGAAAAAAAAAGAAAAAAAGAAAAAGCACTCCATGCCACATAATAATTAAAATATCAGAAATACAACATAAGAATTGAATTGTAAAGGCTGCTAAACAAAAGCAATGAATTATCTATAAAGGAAAACTTCCTAGAACTACAAGAGATTTTTCAACACAAACCTTAAAGGCAAGGAGAGCATGGAATAAAGTATTTCAAGCTCTTAAAGAAAACAACTTCTAACCCAGACAAGTATAGCCTGAAAAATTATCTTTCAAAATTGATGGAGAAATAAGATATTCCCATGATAAAGAAAACCTCCTGTGATAAAGAAAACCCACCAAACCAACACTCCAAAAAATCCCCAAGGATATCCAAGGAGGAGACAATGAAGGTGTAATAAAATGAATATATCAGGTAGGGCTAGCAATTAAGTAGAGAAGAAAGAAAGCAACACAGCAACAGGAAATCAATACAATTACAAGAATAAATCAGTACCTATCATTTATAACTATCAGTATAAACAGACCCAACCGACCAACCAGAAGATACAGATCAGCACAATAGATCAAGAAACAAAATCCAATGACTTCCTGTATAGAAGAAACATATTTAACCAAAAAGAAATTCATGGAGTAAAAATTAAAGGATAGTGTTATGGTTTGTGTTTAGATATTCCTCCAAAGCCTCATGCAGTCATGGGGTCAGGCTTCTAGAATTTGTGATTAATTCATGGTCCAATGCTGGGATTATGGATGTGAGTGCCACACGCATTCCAGGGTAGATGTGGCCTACATACAATATAAGTGACAGAAAGAGTCTTCTCTCCATGCTCCTCCCTTTTTGCTCTTGTTGCTTTTGCTGTCTTCCACAGGTATGAACTGCTGTCTGTCTGCCACGCCACCCTGCCTTGGAGCCTGCTGATTACAGACTGAAACCTCCTTCCTTAACTTTTCCCTTCCTTAACTTTGAGTGTCAGGTATTTTGTCTCAGCAACGAGAGAAAAGTAACCAACAGAGATGGTGTTATGGTTTGTGTCTAGATGTCCCCCCAAAACCTTGTGTGGTCATGGGTCTTTTTCAGAGGTGATTGAATCTAGAGTGTGATGCTGGGATTAAGGGTATATGATTAGTAAATCATTCCACTGATTGGTTGGCATAGTTCTGGCTAGCATTAAAGGCATGAGTGATATACCCCCTAAAGGAGGTAGCCTGTATACAATACAAGGGACAGCAAGAGTCTTGTCTCCTCTTCCTTGTTGCTTTTGCTGCCTTGTGGGTGCCATGAACTGTCCTCTGCCAAGCCACCCTGCTGTGGTCCCAGCTGATTATGCACTCACTCTATAGTGAGCCAAATAAACCTTTCCCCCTTTAACTATGGGTGTTCGGTATTTTCTACCAGCAATGAGAAAAGTAACTAAGACAGATGAAAAATAATATTCCATGTAACAGGTACCTGGAAATGAGTAGAAATAACTATCGTATCTTGAGACAAAGTGGATTTCAAGCCAACACTGATCAAAAGAGGCAAAAATGACATTACGTATTGTTCAAGGGAACTATTCAACAGGAAAAGATAACAATCGAAAATATACATGCACCAAATCATGGTGCACCCAACTTGATAAAATGAACTAATGGACACAGAATATCAGATAAACATAAATGTAATTACAGTGGGGGATCCCAATACTCCACTATCACAAATGGATAGATCAATTAAACAAATATCAACAAAGAAATATCAGAGTTCAACCAAACTTTTGTACAAATGGAATTAATTTTTTTTTACGAGCAGGATATATTTATTGGAATTAATAAATATACACGAAGTGTCCCACCCACCAACAACAGAACACATATTCTATTTGGTGGCACATGGTACTTTCTCCAACATAGACCACAGAAGTAAATAAAGCATTCCTAAGCAAAAGAACCAAAATTTTACATTGTATATTATCAGATCACGGTATAATGAATCTAGAAATCATAGTAAAGGAAAGCATAGAAACTATTCAAACTTATAGAAATTAAATAACACACCCTTGAATAAGCAGTGGGTCACAAAAGTAATTATGGAAGAAATAAGACAGTTCCTAGATTAAATGATAATGCCAGTGTAACATACAAAAACTTAATGAACATAATGAAATGAGTCCTACAGGGAAAACTTACAGTGGTGAATGGCCACATTCAGAAAAATAGAATGAGTCCAATGAATAACCTAATGTTGAATCTCAAGGTCTTAGAAAAATAAGAGCAATCTAAATCAAAGGCTTGCACAAGAAAAGAAATTACAAGAATTAGAGCAGAAATAAATGAAAGAAATAGATACTTTAAAAAATAAAAAGAATCATGAATTGAAGAGCTGGCTCTTTAAAAGGATAAAATAGACAAATCCTTAGCCAATCATACCAAAAAAGGAAAGAAAAGACACAAATTAATGCAATTAGAAATGAAAAAGGTGAAATCACAGTGAACACTGCCAAAACTCAGAAAATTATTAGCAACTGCTTCACAAACATATATGCAAAACAATTGGGAGAACTCAGAATAAGTGGATAGAGTCCCAAATACTTCAAGTCCCTGATTTAGGAGCACTAGAATTGTGGACCTCACACTATGAACATTTGCAGATATGAATAAATTGCAAAAGTAGCTCACATGCCTGCTGTACACTGTCACAGTTCTGCTGCTGTGTGCTTACTGCACTTAAGAGCGGAAATAGTTTATTTACAGTATTTCTGTGTATGTGTTTGGCTTTTTATGCTTTACATTGTATATTTGTGTCAAAGGCATATAAGACTCACTTTGTCAGTCTTATGAACAACTCTGACTCATGAATGTTCCCCAGGAATGGAACTCATTCTTAAACTGGGAACTTACTGTACCTGTGAATTGCCAAAACAGAGATGTAAAGACTTAAAAATCTTGACCAATCCAGTAACAGACAATGAAAATTAAGTAATAATAAAAAATCTAAGAAAAGCCTAGGACCTGATAGATTCACAACTGAATTCTACAAAAACTTCAGGGAAGACCTTATACCAGTACTTCTCAAACTTTTTAATGAAAATGGTATGGAAGGAGTACTTCCAAAATCTTTTCTCAGAAGGTAACACTATCTTGATCCTAAAACCAGACAAGAATTCAACCAAAAAAGAGAACTAAAGTTCAATTTCTCTAATGAACATATATGTAAAAATCCTTAACAAGATACTTGCAAACAGAATACTACAAATTAAAAAGATCATACACCATGATGAGGTGGGGTTCCTCCCAGGCATGCGAGGATGATTCGACACACACAAATCAATAAATTAAATTCATCACATAAACAGAAACAAGGATAAAAATCATGATGATTTCAACAGATACAAAAAAAGCCTCTGAGAAAATCCAACATCCATTCATGATAGAAAAGAAACCTAAAGAAAATACGTATAGAAAGTCTACATCTCGACATAATAAAAGCCATTTATGACCAACTTACTGCTAACATCATTATATTAAATGGGGAAAAACTGAAAGTACTTCCCTCTAAAATCAGGAAACAAGATAAGGATATCCATTATTACTACTCTTATTCAACACAGTCCTCAAAACTTTGGCCAAAGCAAGATAAAGAAAATAAAAAGGATACATATACAAAAGGATGAAGTCAAAATATCATTATTTCCAGATCATATGATCCTTAGTTACAAGACCCAAAAAAACTCCAACAAAAAACTCCTAGACTGATAACCAAATTCAGCAGAGTAGCAGGGTATAAAATAAACATGCAAAAATCAATAGCATTCTTATACACTAATAATTAACTAACTGAAAAAGTAGTTAGGAAAACAATACCATTCACTAATACTAATACTTTTAGTATTAACTGAAGGAAGTGAAAGACTTCTACAGTAAAAATTACATCAGACTGTAAAAGGAAAACAAGAATGACATCAGAAAATGGTAATATAGCCCTGTTCCTGGATAGGCAGAACCAACATAAACAAAATGGCTATACTTCTAAAGCTGATACACAGATTTAATGCAATTCTAATCAAAATACCAATGTCATTTCTCACAGAGGTAGGGAAAAATACCCTAAAGTTTATATGAAATCAGAAGAGACCCAGAACAACGAATGGAACCCTAGGTAACAAAAGCAAAGTTGGTGGGATGGCGACCTCAGATTTGAAGTTATACTATAAAGTTACAGTGATTAAAACAGCATGGGGCAGGCACAAAAACAGGCATATGAGTCAGTGGAACAGAACAGAAGCAAAAATAATCCCAAGCATATACAGCTATTTCTCTTTAATAGAGAACTCAAAAACATACACTGAAGGAAAGATACCTTCTTTAATAAATGGTGATGGGAAAACTGGATATCCACATGCAGAAGATTGAGTCTAGACCCACATATCTCAACATATACTAAACTAAGTCAAATGGATGAAAGTTCTAAATGTTAAAACAGAAACAACCTGCTGGAAGGTAAAATAGGAACAATTCTTGAAGACACAGGTATATGCAAGGACTTACTGAACAGAATCCTATAGGTATTTTACCACTTTTAAGGAAGTTGAAAAAACAGCATTAAACCAATAACAAAGAAGTATCATTGTCAGAGAGAAGCTACAAATTAAAGGTCATAGGCGTAAGACATTAACTGGGAACTTACAAGACATACCTTGGATTTACCAACTCCAGTATTTTTTGGGTCTGCCTCTCTCAACATGAGACTACTCTGTGTGCTGGGAGGAACACACAAGAAAAACATCATACCTGTATTGAGGAAGTTCCAAATTTAGTGAACTTCAGTTACTCTTCTAAAGTTTGGCTAAATAATAGCAATAATTTCTCTCTGCTCACCTAACCCTAATCTCCCTTTTTGAAAGAATTACAAAAATAAGTGAGCTGAGATAAAAACTGAGAATAAAGATAAAATGTGTTGAACAGAGGTCAAGAGAAATGGTACTACATTATTTTAAAACTTGCATGTTTTGTTGAGTCAGGGAGCCTCTACAAAAGATGCTCAGAAATTGAAAATCCCTATGAATACTTATTTTCCCCATGGGATAAGGATTTGTTAAAAGTATGTTAAAATGCAAATCAACTGTGCTCAAAATCCTTACATGATCATGTATGTATTTGTATGAGCCAAACAAGAAGGCTGGAAACTGAAAGTGTTAATTACCTCAGTGAGATGGAATTGTAGGAGTGAAGGAGCATTATAACTTCTTTGTTCTTTGAATCATTACCATAAGCATAAATTAGTTTTGTAATTTAATTTGATGCCCATGGTATGCATTAATTAAATGACAGTATTATGTAAATTTCTTAACAGAATGAAAACTGAAAATGCTTTTTCAATTCTCACCCGAAAATCCCGCAGATGATGAAAATACAGAAAGGATACAAGCCCAACAATGGGGCAACCAATTGTAGCTTTTTCTGCTTACTTTTTGTAGAATCAAGAGTAAGAACAGAAAAGGATAAGTGGACCTTGAGTCTTGACTAGCCTCACATACAAACAACTTGGGTTATTGTGGGAGACCGCCAACTTGTGTTCTCCTGAAAAACGAAGCCCCTTGCCTCATATGGACCCTAACCTTTACTTTACTTCAACCCTATTCATGGAGAGCTGGCTATATGGAAGCAGATGTTCCTATAATTGGTTAAAATAATGTGATCCAGTCTGGGCTGAGATGTCAACATATTTCACTGTAGTATGCAGGTGAGAATTGTTTCCCCTCTCCCGTGCTGACGGCTGGAATGGGGGCTTGAGCAAGAGCCTGTGAGATTCCAGTGCAAAGACATTAGATAACATCTCAGCTGAGGCCATGGGACTCAGAAGGCATTATACCTTCTTGGCAGTAAAGGTGTCAGCCTTGCAGACATCAAGCTATCCATTGTTTTGCTAATTGGAGGGACTCTGTGCCTGGTTCAAAATTGCTCTGTTCTCCCAAAAGCCAATGTCTGCAAAGTTTATTTCCCTAGCATTCTGCTGCAACCCCCACCCACCTCCCTGATTAGTACAAATAAAAGCCATGAGCTTTTGGATTCATGATCCTTTGTTTCACAGAAAGTACTACATCATCCCAGAGCTCCTCCACCGCAGAACTTTCTCTTTGTCTTTATTTGTATCCATGTGCCATATTACTGGGTGAGAGACCTGAACTCTCCATGGCGGTTTAAGTATGTTATGGCTTCAGTTTTAGTTTTAACTTACAACCAAAGTCTTCAGATATGACCCAGATGCTTTTGTGGTTGTAAACAAAGACTAGCAATGCCAGAAAAGCATATATAAGTGTATGTGTCAGTCTGAGCCCAGATGCATGTGTTTGTGGACGTGATTTCAGGCAGTACTTTATATAATCACAGTGATAACTGCTATCAAAATTGTCCCCCCAAAAGCTACAAAAGAAGCTAAGGAAGGACGGGAAGGTAAATAAAGCAATCACAATAAAAAAGAACAAGGAAACTGGAGAAATAGGAGAATGGCATGTTTGTGACCAATCTCGCTAATACGTACACCATGTTGAAATTCACCATCTCAACTATCTTACAGAGAAAAGACATATAAGGAAACTAGTGTTACTAAGGCTGTCACTCAAATTAGTAAGTCATGATCAACAGTGTTAGATAAGGTAGAAAGGCTATTACTAGTGTGGATAAATGACAGGCAGACAGCAGGTTATGGCCTGAGTCTGTAATTTGTAAAAGAGCTAGGGCTACAAATGCAGATCTCATAAAGGATAATCTACCAATGACTAAAAATGGTGAAACGTTTTGTGCCAGTAAGCAGGTGGTTTCATAATTTTAAAGTGAGAACTGGGGTTTATAGCATAACTAGGCACAGTGAAGCAGCCAGTGCTGACAAAAGAGGAAATTACACACACTACTTTGAAATGATGACACAGAGAAATGGCTTTTGTTCTCACAGTTTTCAACTGTGATGAACTAGCCTTTTCTGAAAGAAATGCTCAGGAGAACATGTATTACCGAGGAAGAGAAGAAAATGCCAGGACACAGACTATGAAGGTTAGGCTAAATTTATTGCTATGTGTTAATGTAAGTAGTGACCTCAAGATAAAGTCTCTCTCTTGGTTTATCACTGTAAGACACCTAGAGAGTTCACAAAACATAAATCCATGAAGAGTAGGCTAGGGGTTTTGTGGGTATCTAATGCAAAAGCCTGGGCAAAAAGAGTACTTTTTCTTGAGTAGATCAGGAATGCTTTCTGTCCTACTGTTAAGAACTATCCAGAGGACAAAGCTTTACCACACAAGACTCTGCTCATCATGGACAATGCTCCTGCTCATTGATGAGATTTGGAAGAAGAATTGGCTGAAGAATTCCCATGGTTCTCTGTCGAGTTCCTCCCACCTAATACAACTCCTTTACTGCAGCCTATGGACCAGCAAGTTATAGCTAAATTTAAGATGCTACACACCAAGAAACTGTTCCTGAAGTGCTTCCAGATGGTCTCAGATACAGATTCAACCCTTAAGACTTGTAGAAGAAACATCACAACATCCTTTCCTATGTGGGGTTAACTGAGAAGTCCTGGGCCAATGTCTCTCTAAGGACACTGAGACCAGCCTGGAAGAAAGTGTGGCCTAAAATTACACAAGAAAGATTTTGAAGGCTGCATAGAGGAGGCTCAGTCTTCAACTGACCCTGTGGTTGATGACACTGTCACTACAGCAGAGTCCACAGGCTTGCAGGTAGACAGTGGTGATGCGGAGGCACTGGTGGAGGGATGCTCAGAGGAGCTGTCTACAGAGGAGCTTCAGCAACTTCTGGCTGAGCAGTGGAGAATGGCAGCTGAGGAGCTTTCTGAAGAGGAGGGGGAG